>PVIJ01009741.1:0-64902 GCA_004024925.1 Scalopus aquaticus
CCAGCTTGTATACATAAATAATCTTTAAAGAAAAAAAGAAAAGAAATATAACTTACGTGTCTGGCTTGAGACCATTGCACAGGTCCCGGATGTACTGCTTCCAAAGTTCATGCAGAGGGAGAAAAAGACTGTATCTGTGGCAGAATCAGAACGTAACATTAGGCTACGTGCACTTGGGACGACAGTGGCCAAAAGGCATGGTGCCAAGGACCTGGACCTGGGGTCATGGGGAACTGGGTGCAAATCCTAGCTTTACTGGCACGGCCTGACTAAAAGCAAGGGCCTTCTCTCCTTGAATTTCAGTTTCCTCACTGGTAGAACCCTCTCAAGGCTAAGTTTCCCCTAATGAGAAGAGGAAGGTGTTCCCTTTGTCCCTTCATTCTCTCTGGTTAGATGCAGCCATGACAGCTGGAGCTCATGTAGACAACTCAGACCACAGGCAACATCTGAAGGAGTAGCGAGGATACATGCTAGAACTTAATGCCTGGTCTCTGCTGGCTGTGGAGTCGCCTGCCAGCCCAGGAAAGCATCCATCTGGACTTCTTCCACAGAGAGAAATAAACTGCATTGTGTTTAAGCCCCTGTTTTTTGGAGGTTTTATTATAGGAGGTAGAACCCCTGAGTAAGGCTGGCTGTCACGCAAGTCCTCGTGTAAGGTAACAGCTCTGTCTGGGAGAGCGAGCAGGTGGTGGGGTGAAGGGAGGGAGCTGTGAGAGGGCCTCAAAGGCTTTCCTTGTGGGCCACTATCACTCTCCTGGTGTCTTGTGGGGAATCAATCCACTTACACGAAGCTGCTGGTTATAGAAATGAGAACTTCGGGCCTCCCTGGTAGCACAGGGGTTAAGTCTCAGCGCTATCAAGCTATCACCAGCCACTGTGGCCCGAGTTCAATCCCCGGCCAGGGAGCTGACTCACATATGGATAAGCAGACTTCTCCCGTCTTGCCCACTGCTTCCCTCAGCAGCGTACTTCAATCAGTCCTTTTGTTGTGCTCCACACTCTGTCTCTGTTGAACCCTCTCACTCCCTGCACCTCTGGCCTACATCTCAGTTCTTGTATGCGTAAATAAAAAAAAATAAATATTAAAAAAAAAAGTGAGAACCTCAAGCTCAAACCCAAGTGGGCTTACTGGTGGCGGTGAGCAAGGCAAACCTGGGACAGGCAGCAGCCCCCGCCTCCATCCAGAGCCCAGCTGGTTTCACAAGAGGGGCCACGGACAAAGTGACAGACTTTTCGTGGGATGTGGGAGGCTATTTGGAAGAAAAGCCTACAAAACAGTACCAAGAAATGCAAATGCCAAGAAGGATGGAGTGTCAGCCAGGGGGAGGGACACATCCCCTCACAGAGAGGGATGTGCCTCTTCAGAGACTTCCGAAACATGTGGGCAGCACGCACTTTGGCAACAGAACCCCACTGGGTGATTCTGTCTAATGCTATTAAAAGCTACAAAGTGATATATATTAAGAAACATCAGTTCCTCTTTTTCTAAGAAAGCTGAAAGACAAAACAGCCTGTTGCCATGGGCAACAGACTCATTTATGGCACGGGTCTTATTAGTTAAGGCTAGGACAGAAGCCAGAGTCTCACCGCGTGTTGCTATTAAAAACCAAACCCAGTCTGAATGGTAAAGGCAGGCTGCCCCCTTGTGGCCGACGTGGGAGACTCCCTAGCTCAAGCAGAGCAGGGGCCGCCGGGCAGGCCCTGGCTTCTCAAGTCCTCTTCAGACCAGGAAGATTCAGTTTCAGGGGTAGGAGGGCAGGAAAGGCTGAACTTACTTCTGCTGCTCTGGTTTAATTTCAAAGAGGCGCAGCTCGCGTCTCTGCCTGGCAGAGAGACCTTTGGATTTCTTTCTCTTCTCCTTTCGCTTTCGGCGTGTGAAGTACTCCAGAACGACGGCCTTGCGCTGCAGCTGGTCCTCGCGGGCTTGCTGGCTCATGTGGGGCAAGCTGCGCTTCAGGAAGGCCTTCACAAAGGCTTCAGCCCGCTGGGTTCCTGGGTGCTGTGTGGGGACAAGGCAGTATAGTGTTCACCGCTCTGGTTGGGGCAGCTGGGGCCCCAAGGCCCCCTCAGTACCGCAGCAGCAGATGGGCTGTCTTTGCTGACTGTCCTCTCTCCCGCCTGAAGCTCACATAGTCTCTCATCTGCCAGGGTTTATCAGCTACAGCTGTCCAGATGTGAAAGGCACACTCAAATGCCAATTCCTGACTGTCATACAAACCAGCTAGGTCAAACCCTGGTTTTTCACCCTGTTTCAGATGAGGATATAAAAAAAAAAAAAATCCCACAATTTTAGATTTGGAAGCAAAGACGTCTCTCATTCTTGGCAGGAAGGAAAGCTGAGGAATGTCTGACAATGTTTAATCAGTCATGACCAGCTGAAGGCAAACTCAGAGTAGATTCCAGCCATGGCCTTGGAGGAAGTGCTCCCCACACCAGGGAGAACAGCGTCACAGGTGCTCCGTGGGGGGCTGAGGCTCAGAGGCAGGAATGCTGATGCTGTGTCCGCCTTATGATCCCTTTGACTTGGGTTCCAGCCCTGTGGGTGCAGGGCGGCTACTCTCTGAGTCTGCACCCGCATCACTGGGCGAAAGGGCTGTCAGGGGCCTCTCAGCCCCGTTCTCACATAGTGAGGCGGTGTGTGACCGTGTCTGAGCACCCTCCTTCTGAGCAAACACCTGTCATGACTGTGTGTGTCTCTGAAGAGAACTCCAGGTGCCACCGCCTCTGGAGCTGGCGTCCTAGCAGTCTACTCCTCAGTCAGGCGCCTGAGTTCTGCCACGGCCCTGGTAGCACTTTCCTATCTCGTGGCTGGGCCACTTCCTGGACCCATGCTGCACTAACCATGTTGTAAACACCTTGAGGCTAGTCCGTCAAAGGTAAGCAAGCGCTCCCCTTCATGGGAGAGAAGCAGGAGAGGGAGATAAAGATATGACCCCATAATCTCCATGGTTGCTCATAGTAAGGCAGGCAGTTGGTTCCAGCTTCGTATGTTGGAACCCCAAATTATTACTGTCATTAATTACTGCTACAAGGGGACCATCATTTGATTCTTCTAAATACTGAAGTGGCTCCTCTTTCATGGAAAAGCCAAATCAAGATACATTCGTTTTTCAAAATCTAGACTTGAAGATAGCGTCCTCGTTATGAGTCACCAGTGGGGTTTCTGCCATACCAGCACGGCACGTTTGCAGCCTCAACATACAGTACACAGGGACAAGGTCACTTACCAGGTGCTTACCAGTGCAGGCTTCAGGTGGGCATAGACCCCCTCCTACACAGGGAGATGACACAATATCAAGAAGTCCCAGGTAACCAAACGCCACTTGGCACAATGGGAAGGAGGCCAGGATATAGAAACAGGCCATGAGAATAGACCCTACTGAGTGTAAGAAATCTGCTGGGAAGATGAGGAGCAGGACACGGGTAAGACTATCTAAAGCAACACTAAAGGCTTAGAAGCCACCGACCCATCCGTGGTGTTCCCAGACCTCCTCCAGGCACTGTACCTTAACATCGAACTCTTTTGTCTCTTGTTGGGATAAGGCATGGTAGACCACATCTGGGGAATTAAAAGAAAGGAAACACGAAATGATCAGTTTGTGCTGAGTACGGCCAGAAGACCCAAGACTTTTTAAACTATGAATTTAAATACTTATCCTGAGATAGGAGAAGACGGGGTGTACAAAGAGCACAGCTTTAAAGTTTTCTTGGGTGTCTCTCTTACCTGACCCTCCAATCACATCTATCCAAGAAGTACTGAGGGTGTACTTTAAAACAGTGCTTCTCAAACTTTAATATGTGTAAGAATCTGTGGGATCTTATTAAAATGGAGATTCTTGGGCAGATTCCCAGATTCTGCATTTCTATTACAGGCCAGCAGATCAGAGTTGCACAGATTTTATTTTATTTTTTTTTAAAAAGATTTACTTATTTATGCATACATGCTGGGGTACAGGCCAGAGGCGTGGGGCAGCGAGAGGGCTCACCAGAGACAGAGTGGGGAGCAGAACAGGCAGATTGGTGGAAATACACTGCTGAGGGGAGCATCAAGTGAGGCAGGAGAGGTCTGCTGTGCCATGTGGGAATCTCCCCGGCCGGGTGTCAAACTCGCGTCGCCGCTGCCGACAGCTCACACAGCTGAGCTCCACAGCTCAGTGCTTAACTGCTGCGCCACCAGGGAGGCCCAGGGTTGCACAGATTTTAAATATCACACATTAGAAGCTTGAGCAATTGCTCAATAAGTTTAATGAAATAAATCATTTGAAAATTATGTGACAGAGCTTTCCAAGATGCAAATAGTTGGAAATATTACATTTTGTTGACTGTAAGATGCTTTAAGAAAAAGGATTTTCCTCATTTTATTATCTATTAAAGTTAGGATGTACCATACAATTGATGCCGTTCTAAACTGATAAAACACAGTAGACCTTTCTTCAAACTGAAAATATATATTGATTAATGTAGTTTCAATCTCTAAAAACTCCCACGCTATTGTTTATTTGTCTGGAGAAGAAAACTGTGGCACTGGGGACAGAGTATGGGCGTGAATGGAATACAAATGAGACAAAGGTCTGGTTTGTGGGCCAAAGACTAGAAAATTCAGCTCACACTATACTCTGTAGATTCTACCTCAGATCCCTTGTGCTTTCCTGAGTGCACCTGCACAAGCATGGAGTTAGTTCTCCCTCAAATGGATGTGGGAATTCAAACATATTTGTTGAGAATAACTCGCAGGGCCTGGACCCCCAGGAATGACTGTGCTTCACTTGTCACGGGTGCTTAGCATTAGACTTGGAATTCTTTTCATTAATAATACACATCTAACAGTTATTGAGCATTCAATACTTGCCATGCACCTGATTAAAACTTATACATATTTTTATCTCAAAACTGAACAGTCTTCAAAGTAGTTACGATTCCTATTATGTACGTGAGAAAATTGAAGCGCAGCTATTTTGAGACATATAACTTGATTAGACACCTGGTAGGGAGTGGCAGGAATGGATTGTGATCCAAAGCCTTAACTGTGTCTACAGTGACCTACAGCAGATACTACCCTGGGTATCTGCTCCCCTCCTTGGCTCATCTCTCTTTCACTCAACTTTCAAAGCCTTGGGTTAGTGGTATCATTTCCCAACACACTCCAGGGGCTTTAACTAGACAAGGGTCGTTCACAGGCTGGGCAAACATCATTATTAGTATCTTACAGAAGTGGAAACCAGGTCGCAGAAAGACGCATGGGCTTTGACCACGGTCACCGGGAAGGTAGTGGCCAAGGAGGGTCAGAGCTAGCACCACACACCACGGAGAGGAGAATTCCCTTGCCCGCAAGCGTCTCCAGGTCTGACCTCAAGGCTTAGCTAGAGACTAATCCGGCCCTCCGGACTTTACGACTCAGTTTCACTTATGTTAAGTGGCACAATTACCATGTCAATTCAGTTAGAACTCCGCAGCTACCCTTTTAATACATCAGCATCAGGTCCCCAACCCTTAATACCCTACCCCTCTTCAATTTTGTAGATTTCTGTCCCGCTTACTTTTCATTCTCGGGCTGCTTCCGGTGCCCTCTGATGACGTCTCCTTCAGGCGTCGCGCTCTTTCTCTACTTCGTTCAGTAACCCTGCACCACCAGAACTTCTCTCCTTAAAGTTTGCAGGGGAGAGGTTCCTAGCGTGCGAGGCCGCGCGGTACACCGAGGCGACCGACCGGTACACTCCAGCGAACTGCCTGGGTCGCAGGGTCTAAGAGCTCGTAGATGGCGCCTCGCGTGACGTCATTGCCGCGTCGACCTAGTGTGGCGCATGCGCCGCGGAGCGGATTTACTAGTTAGCAGGCGCAAGTCAAGTCGAGCGGGCCTTTCGGCAATTTTGAGCTTGCGGGTTTGTGGGCGTGGGAGGACCATAAGCAGCAGGGATGGACGTCTGGGATGCTTGTGAAGGACTGGAATAGAGCGAGGCGGGACGTCTTGGAGAGGACACGAGGGAGATCGGGGACCGGGAGAGGGCGGAAATGGGATGGGGATGACGGTGGTGGGAATGAGGTCTCGGGTGCCCTGCTCAGTGTTGCCTGAAGATCAGCTGAGTCACTGAAGTTGGGTTAGGAAGCTTAAGTTCTAGTTTTGTCTCTGCAGCTTAGTAGCTCAGAGACCTCACTTCACTGTGAGCCTCACTTCACTTGTTGTGAGGAAGGAGGCTTGATCTCTGAAAGTTTTATCGAGACCCAGAATATTAGTTTCTATCAATAAGATAAAAGGTAAAGTATTGATCCTCATTGCTCTGGGGGAAGGCTCCAAGTTGTGGGGGCACATCCTGAGCCCACCTCTCACCAGTGAGCGGGTGCTGTGGCCTTCATTTCTATTGAGTCCTGGACCTGGTCTGGGTGGTATGCCCGCATGGGGGAGTACTCTAAGTCAGCTTTAAGCACTATGTAAACTTTTATTAAAGTAAAAAAATAATTTAAAGGAACCCTGGGAATATGTTCACAGATTCAACTGATAGTTTGAGAAGCATTGGTTTAGTTTCTTTGGGCAGTACCTTATGTTGATCTTACAGGTAAGCCTGCTGGTCCTGAGACTGAATGGCTATAAGGTGGCTTGTCCAAGTGAATCTGAAAGCATTTGCCTTACTTGTAGATTACTATCAAAATGGAAACACATTTAAACCAAAATATATTGCACCTATAGATGCCTGAAAATAGAAGTCTAGGACTAAGTCTGAGAAACTTCATGGAGTTTCATGCCAACCCAGCCACAGATTTGAATTTTAGTAGCAGCAGGAGACATCAAGACAGTAAGAGCCAGTTTCAGTGTTAACAGACTCAAGAGGGCCCTTTTGAGTAAGACCTTTGTATTTATAGAGATGTCAGTAGTTCTGTTTTCTTTCTAGGGTTGTTAGGACTTACCTCCCAATGAACTGACCCTTCTCAAGTTGCCAAGGCAGCCCTGGAGGACTTGTCAGTCTCCCCTCAATCCCCTGAATGTGTTGGCACGGGCACTTCTGGAGTTGCAGTTACTCCGTAGTCACCAAAGTCTTTTTTTTTTTTTAAAGCAAAAATCACTTTATTATTCTCAGGAAATAATTGTCTGTGTATGTAGAGAGATACCTGTCCTTAGGTGGTGTTGGTATTATTGTGTTTGTAGGAGTGTTACTGTGATTGTAGGAGTAAAACATTAGAAATCACTTGATATTTGTCAACTGTGGAATAAGTAAATGGATTACATACAATACAACCTTCAAAAATTCACATGCCCTTGGGATCCTCTCTGGAGAGTCTATTTAGTAGGTGGGTTCCCAGGTGATTTTTCTGAGTAATTAAGTTTGGGGATGATACATTTATGTAACTTATAATGTACTACCACAGAGCCATCAAATTAGATTTTTTTAACTGTACAAACTGTTATTAAAACCAAATACAAATAGGACACTGAGATACTGAAAGTTTTTATGGTTGGGTAAGCAAGCTTATGATAGATTATTTTTCTTTTTGCCTATTTTCTAAATTTTATTCAGTGACAAGACTTTTGTAAGACTTCCTTTTTTAATAGCTATAAATGGTAAGTGACCAGCATGGGTCCACATGTGTTTCCCACTAGTGACTTTGAAAGATCCATGGGAAGTCACAGGGCAATGGCGTCATTGCTGGTAACTTGCTGACCCCCTCCTCACCCCCCTCTGCCCCCCCCCCCCGCCGGCCAATAATTTATTATGAAGAACTTCAAATATACAGAAAAATGGGAAAAGGTCTGCAGTGACTACCCTTATATCTGAGATTCTGTGGTGAGCACTTTCCTGTACAGGTTTCTTTTGATTACTGCTTTCAGACAATTAAGCTGTTAGGGTGAGTACTTAAGAGATGTTTCCTATCTCACAAAGATTAAACCTCTACTATTAAATATATATCTGAAAGTTAGGACACTCCTTACAATGTCTCAGTGGTATCAAGCTATCACCAGACACTCCTTATAAACACAGGAATCTACAGAGATCACTTATCTAATTCCCTGTAATAATACAGTGGGAAAGTACTTTTTCTGTGTCCCCTTTCTGCCACTTTTGGATTAAAGAAAAACATTTATAGTTTTTCTTTTTTAAGTATGAGGGAAGACGATGCTGAGGAAATACCTGCAAGTTTGACATAAGAACATGGAAGACTTTGTTTTCGGTGAGAGCTGTAATCTGTATTAAACAGGGGAGTCATTTTATAGATTATATATGTAAATACATTTGTGTAAATATACGTGGACACATAGGTTTCCATATGTGTGCATATACTCTAGAATTTTCCCTTCTGTTTCTTTTCAATGATGAAGCCTGGTGTAGTTGAGAGGGATGAGGCCTGTGCTGCTTTTCTACGCTAGGAGACCTTTCTACACCAGGGCTGCTTCCTGAGGTGGCTTGGAGCTCTCAGCGAGAGGAGGCCCGTGTTAGCACAGGCCTGGCACAGACGGGGCATCACCTGTGTGCTCACACAGCTGCATCCGTCCCTGAGACTCAGGATTATCAACGTCCCTGCCCCACTCTGCCCTTGATCTTTTCGCTGGCCCAGATGCGATGTGTTGGCAAGGGGATTTATTCCTGAGGCCTAGCCACGCTGACATCGAGAGACAGGCAGTAAGGTGCCAGTGCTGATGGACACTCCTTACAGCAAACCCTTTCCTGCTGGGTGAGTGGGGGTTCTGGCGTCACAAATCAAAGAACCCCAGATGCTTGCAGGATGACAGCTCAGTCCCTTTGATCAGGAGGCAGCACTGTGCTCTCAGTCAATTTAAGACCAATTGTTAGGAAATGGCAGACCTGTGACACTTGGCATGTATGGTCAAATAGCAGTTTCTGGAAACCAGGTTTCCCAGTCTTTGAACCTCCAAAAGTCACTCGTTTTTTCAAGATTTATTTATTAACGCATACAAGAACTGGGATGTAGCCCAGAGGTGTGGGGTGGTGAGAGGATTCACCAGAGACAGAGTGGGGAGCAGAACAGGAGGATATACTGAAATGCACTGCTGAGGGGAGCATCGGGCGAGACAGGAGAGGTCTGCTGCGCCATGTGGGAAGCTCCCTGGCTGGGGATCGAACTCATGCTGCAGTGGCTGGTGATAGCTTCATGCTGCTGAGACTTAACCCATTGCGCCACCAGGGAGGCCCCAAAAATCACTCTTCAAGGCTACTTTGATGCCAAATGTCTATACTATTGCTACTATAGTAGCAGCTACAGTAGATTCTTGCAGCACCCTGAAAAAGTTTCCGCCTGCCCTGAGCTGGTGGAGGAAACTTGATTTGGTGGAGTCAGGCCAGAGCACAGCCACCTGGCAGGAAAAGATGTGCCCAGCCTGGGCGGCAGGTGTACTTTTTAGTCTTCTCCAGTCTCTTCTGTTCTTTAATAGACAGCCTCCAGCTTAACATGTAAAAAGCAAAATATATGTTACTCAAAGATGCGGGAACTGCGAGCCAGTCAAGAGAATTGTCACAGGACAGAAGTGTAGATGACCAGATATTTGATGACAAGGCCTTAAAAATACTATTGTGCACACATCTGATAACAAGGCAGACAAAATGGTGAAAAGCAAGGAATTTTAGCAGAGACATGGAAACTCTTGAGCTGAAAAATGCATTTAGTCATTTAGTGTTTCTGTGATGGCCACCACATGCCCAAACATTCAGACTGACCTTTTTCATAATAACTGAGATTACATCCCCTGACCACATGCGCCTGTCCTTTTTAATCATCTGAGAAACAAACAGGAATTTCCGACAAGCCCTGAGGCCTCTGGGGCTGTTTATCTTGCTTGTTAAATGATGGAGCCCTGGGCGCTGGGAACTGCCTCCTGCAGCCCCTGTGCCAAGGGGAGGAGGGGAGGGCCCTGGGGAAGCCTGGGGAGGGGTGCGGTGTGCGCAGCTTTGCGGGCCTCAGTCCCCACCCCCATACCCCCTCCCCCCCCCGGGCCTTTAGCCATCTGAAGAGCTGGGACAGCGATGTTGGCAGCTGAGAATGGCTCCATATCCAGGCTGGTCTCCACATCATTTTTCATCTCCTGTGTCAGTCCGCACAACCGAGGCCCCCTCCTTGCCTGTCAGTGTTGTCACAGGGGGTACTGGCCCCGTTTGCCCACAGCACTGGGCTCCGCGCGGTCAGGGCCCAAGGGGGGCTCAGCAGCCCTGTGAGCGTGCAGTGGCTCCTCTTCCTCTCAGGTCTTTGGACTCAGTGGGGACCCTAGGACACATCTCTAATTATGCCTCGAGGCCTGCGGTTTTCTGCTCTTGAAGTCCTGATGGGTGAGAGGGACGGGTGCGCTACCCCCGTCAGGAGTTGAGGGCTGAAACCCGCGGCGGTGGGTGGTGGAGAATGGGGAGGAGCAGGTGGCTGGAGGTCCCAGTGATGTAGCAAACTTCAAGTTTTTGACAAAGGCTGAGTCTGCTGTGAAGTCTCTTTTTCCAGCTAATGCAGTTCCTTGATGCCTGAAGAATGACTGGATTTCATATTAATTTGGCCATTTGCACTATGGTAGTTTGTACTGGCATTATTTACTGGTCTACATTTTTCTTTTAGGAAGGTTTTATTTAATTTTTTTCAACAGAGCCAGTGGAAACTTTTTTATTTATTTATTTTAAAGATTTATTTATTTATGCATACAAGCCGGGGTACAGGCCAGAGGCGCTGGCCAGCGAGAGGGCTCACCAGAGACAGAGTGAGGAGCAGAAAGGCAGATGGTTGGAAACACACTGCTGAGGGGAGCAGCGGGCGAGGCAGGAGAGGTCTGCCGCGCCATGTGGGATTCTCCCTGGCCGGGCGTTGAACTCGCATCGCCGCTGCTGACAGCTCCACAGTGCAGCGCTTAACCACTGCGCCACCATGGGGGCCCAAAACTTTATTTTGAAAAAACAAACAAACACTTGAGAGTTGACTTCGTTGGGGGCATGAGAAAGAGGGGTACCTCAGGCAGTAGACTTCCCAAGGGTGGGCCAGCAGGCCTCCTGTTCCCAAAGTTCCCCTGCACAGCTTTTCCCCCTGCCTCCCCGACCCCCACAGCGCCAGGGCAGCCATGGGAGGGCGGGGCTGAGGGGCCGCAGTGGCCGTCCAGTGGCCGTCCAGTGACCGGGACACCGGCTCCCCACCACAGGTCTCTGTCTTTACCACCCGGCCATGGAGGAGCTGACATGGCTGAAGGAGGAGCCCCTGCCAGAGCCAAAGCTGCATGGGAGGGGGCTACAGCTGAGGCGGGGCCCGTGGGCCTCCACAGGCTGAGCTCGGCCCACCTGAGCGGCCCTGCTGCAGGTGCTCAAGTCCTCTGTCCACGGCCCAGCCTGCTCTTGGCTCCCTCCAGCGACTGGCAGCACGTGGCCATCCTGAGGTCCAGGGCAGCTCCACGGCCGCCATCTCCCGGCGCGAGTGCAGCCGCTGGGCCCTGGCCTTGGTCCGCTGCAGGGCGGCCTCTGGCCAGCCAGCTTGGAATTGGCGTCCACAGTGGCCAGTGCCCCAGGCTGCTCAGCTTCTGATGGCGGCCTCTGGGAAAATTTGCTGGCCTTCGAGGCCCTCGATCTCAGCTGGGTCTGCTGAGGTCCTGGTCTACCTCAGCCATCTCCATCTCCGCGCGATGGAGGTCACGCCCGTGCCCCCAGCCGGTGTCTGCGGCTCCTCGTACTCGGCTGGCACATGGTCTCAGCCTCGGCCTGGCTGCAGTTGGCCGCCTCCTCTCACTGCGCCTTGGCTTTGGTGAGGATGCCGTCCAGGGCCGGGGGGTGGTGGTTGTGCAAGGACAGGACCACAGACATGTCTGAGCTCTGGGACTGCGGTTCAAGGATCCCCCCTTATCCGGTTGCCTGAGAAGCTGATCTGAGCAGTCAGCCCCTCGGGGCGGGATCCAGACCTACCTGTTCATGTGAGCTTCAGCCACACCCTCTTCCGCCACCTCTGAGCGCCTGTTGACCTTGTCCACATCATTACTCTTGAAGTCTCCCCAGGCCTGCTTGCTGCCCGGCTCCACCTCCAGCTTTAGCCTCTCCTGGGCGTGTGTCCAGCTGCCGAGGGCGGAGGCTGACGTGGCTCTCAAACATGCTGTGCACTCTGCTCCGAGCCCTCGTGGTCTCCAGCATCTTGTTCTGCTGCTCTGGGGTCCGCACCTTGTCAGTGAAGGAGGCAAACTTGTTGCTGAGGGGCTTGATCTGCCTCTCCTCCGGGGTGCACACAGCCTGGATTTTGGGGTCCACCTCCAGCTTGCTCTGGTTCACTGTGACAGCTGCGATGTCCCATATACCCCTGGCTCCTTGTCGCCCCCAACAAGACTCATGTTAGTGACCAGATGCTGCTGTTGCCCACCCAGGAGAAGGCTGAGGAGGTGACATGGCCACGGGGCGTGCTCGAATAAGAGTGTCTTCTCAAGGTCTGGGGGCCAGATCCTGACATCTTGCAGGACTTCTGGGTCATCCTGATGGACATGGCGGGCACTGAAGTGGAAGCGAGTAGGCCGAGGCAGACAGACATTCAAGAAGGAGCAGAGAAGCTGCTTCCAGATGGGGTTTTTAGGGAGGCTTTGGAATCTCAGCACAACTGCAGCAGGATGCCCCAGCCACCACTAGATGGCACTCTAGCACAAGGATTGAAATGGCCAGAGCCGCCTCTTATCTTGGAGTTAAATTTCCCTTCAAGCCTCTTGAAAATGGGGTTTACTGGCCACTTCAAAGAATCGCAGCCCTCAGGACTGAAACCATGACATCTATGGGGTGGTTTTTCTAACAAGAATGTCACTTAATTTTGAGCAACACCTTCCCTGCTAGAGTCAAGTGGTTTAAATAAGAGAGACTGAAAGGAGAGGGACACTGGGAGACCGTGGGGGGAGGTGGCATGTGGGTGTTGATGACATTCAGAAATTGATGTCGCATCAAGGAGGCGGAAGGGGAGGAGGCGGGAGCCATTGCTGGCAGGGTCCACAGCCAGATGGATTGTGGCCTGTGAGAAGTGGGGTTCTTGCCTCACCTGGGGGTAGATGAGACATGGGTTTTACCCCTCTCGGGTTGGTTTGCAAGGCCACCTTCTTCATTTTCTTTTTAAAGTTTTTTACCATGATGTGATTTTCTGCCAGCGGTAATAACAGTGACCTTATTATCACGAAAAGGGGCACTCAAACCGGCAGAGTAAATGACCCAGTGCCGGGCCGTGATGTATGGAATGAGCTCATGAACTTCGTGTGACAAGTGTCCTTTTCTGTGTTTATAGAGGTAGAAATTGAGACAAAAGAAGCCGAAGTTACTTAGCAAAATTGCTACCAATTACGCTTTATTTGTTTTTTTGACATTAGTGACTGTGATGACATTTATTCATGACATCTGGGTTGGCAGCCACTTGATTGCAATTTCCCTCCTCTTTATCAAGGGACAGCAAGTGCCGTGGAGAAGCCAGCGGGCAGAGGACGGCAGCTGGCAACACCCACTGCCATCACCGTGCTGCCCGCAGAGCTGCACGCAGCCGCGGCGTGGGAGCCCAGGGTGCAGGGGAGGAAGGCGGGGCGACAGGGCGTCCCAGCCAGCGGAAGAGCAGAGGTGCCATCCCAGTGCAAAGAGGGGGCTTCCTAAGCCGTGTGACTGCAGGGCCACTGGGCCCTCCTGTGCCCCACCCCCAACTGGGTAACGGGCAAGCTGCCGCCCATGAACCCAGGACACTGGAACTCACACAGGGGTAGTCGTTCTCTCAAGGGGGAGCACCGCTTTCTCCCCATTCATTTTGAAGTGCAAATTCCTGTGGGGAGGGCAGTAAATAATCCTGCCCCATGACAGGACAGCCCAGCCTGGCCGCTGAGCTCTGACTCAGACTCAGGGTGAGCGGGGCGGGGCAGGCGGGACTGAACACACCTGCGTGACTTTGCCTTTTGAAGACCTGGTCGTGGACTGGCCTCTGCCGTGGTCAGAATTCGGAGAACTTGGCTCATCTCCTTTGGGTGTTATGGGGAAATTGTTTTGGTCCAGATTTCCCCCTGGCCTCCCCTGCACCGAGGAGCTGAATCACTGGGGCGCGAAGACTGGAGGGGCAGGGCGGGAGTCCCCCGTTGCCCCCAGCTGTTGCTGTAGGAGGCGCCCTCCTTCCCGCCCCTTCCCACGCGTGCGTAAGGCACAGCGCGCAGGTTTGTCCTGGCGCTTGAAGGGCTCTCGGTCGCTCTTGCCAGGCCCGAGCAGAGACGCAGCCAAGGTCTGAGCGCCGCCTGGGAGACACATCCATCCTGCCGGGAGGCCTGGCCTTTTATCCTTTATTAAGCAATTGATCAGCAACAGTGATCAGAAAAAATTATGCCTTGTTGACCATATTCTCGAATTGAAGATCAATGACGTTAATTTTCAGCACATCAGTTCCTGCATCGGGCACTAATGGGAAGGGATTAAGTTGTGTGATGTGTCGCTGAGTGGGACTGAGGGCAATTGCACCCTCAAAGGAGATTTGATTTTACCAACTGACTCAACAGATAATGAAGAGGGAAACTGGCCTCGGTAGATGGGCTGAGCCCACGAGGCGACAGCTGTCCTGGCAGTGAGGCCGCCGCACGCTCCCTGGGGCGCTCCCTGGGCCTCCTTCCCAGGGAGAGGGTGGCAGCAGCCCTGCCCCTTGTACCCCAGCGACCCCCACATCTGTTTTCTTTCCTAAACTGCATATCATGCCACCATTGTGAGCAAATTAAGTTGAGAGACGACAATTAACTGTATGAAACATAGAGAAAACTGGAGAGTCTTCCAGCAAAGTCTTATAGGATCATTTGCATGTTACCTTGTTTTATTTTTGAAAGTCATAGCTTTTGTTTGGGGCTCCTTGAAGGTGGGCCTGAGTAATTTCAGCCCAGTGTGACAGGGGGTGCAGGGTGTGGCCAGCGCGTGGGGAAGTGGGTACAAATCAAGGGGTCCCAGCTGCGGGCTGTCGTGCAGACCCCACGCAGCTGCCAACTGGCCTGTGACCTGGACAGGTCATGGAGAGGTCGTGGAGAGGAGGAGGTGCTGCCACGGGTGGCGGCTCTTGCACCACAGATTCATCCGGCCTGGTTGTTGCTCTGGTCACTTTTCTAGGCCCAGAAGCTTCTGGATTCTCAGGTGCTAAGCTGGGAGGTGCCTCACCTGTAACGCCTCCCTTGCACTGCAAGTTGAATGTGATGGCAAAGTGTCTCAAGACTTGTAAGCACCTTAACATTTTCTTTTTCCAGTAGCTCATTTAACTCCAAAAGCAATTCAGAAGGGGTTTCAGCAGAAATTGTTAGAACAACCGTTATTTTTAGTGGCAACAAATGTCAAGAGATTGGGTTTCCATCACCTTCTAGGTGATCTGGAATTGGAGGCATAACTTTAGGTAAACTTTGCAAAACATGGTTCATAGGCAGCTCTTCCTGGAGGTGTTCACAGTGACCCTGGCTGAGGTGGGGCCAGTCCGGCTCTAACGGAGGAGCCCCCACCACGGGACACCATCCAATAAATGTATCTTGCTTCTAAGACCAGGGAGTACTTTCAGGGAAGACAAAAAGGAAATTGGGTTTAGATGAAATTGAAAGGGAATGAAGTCTGATCTGACTCATTTGACCACCAGGGTGCACTAGATGGCCGAGAGAAAGAGGGAGGAGGGTTGCTGCCTCCTCAAGGTTTTAAAAATGGATAACCAGCCACCTGCTCGAGACACCGTCGCCGGAGCCCACCCAGGCACAGGGGCTGAACTAGCAGGTGTTCAGGCTCCCGCTGGCGAGGGCTCGAGGAGCCTGCGCATTGCTGCAGGGTAAACTGGTGGATGCAAGTATGTCCCGGGAGCTCTTGGGAGTCAGGACCTTAGACTCCTGCTGTGGGCTGAGTATTGCCCCCACAGTTCATATGTTGACGCCATAACCCCCAACGTGGTGGTATTTGGAGATGGGCCTTTGTGAGATATTTAGGGTTAGGTGAGGTCATGAGGGGTATCTCCCACGTTGGGATTAGCACCCTTGTGAGAAGAGAGACCAGCAAGCTCCTCACACTCCTTCCACCATCTGAGGACACGGAGGAGGTGGCTCTGTGCACACCAGGAAGAGGGTCGGCACGTGAACCCAGCTCCCTTGCACGTCCTGCCTTCAGAACTGCGTGGGGGGAGTTTCTGCTGTGTCAGCCACCCAGCTGTCAGCTTCTGTACAGCACCCCGAGAAGACTAAGACACTGTTCAAGGAGGTCCAGATTGGGGCACTGTCTGCAGGGGAATCCTGACGGGGGGGTCGTAAGCCCTTCGTGGGAGACCCTGCCCCCTCATGACCTCACCTAATCCTAAATAGCTCTCAAAGGCCCATCTCCAAATACCACCACGTTGGGGGTTATGGCGTCAACATATGAACTGTGGGAGCAACACTCAGCCCACAGCAGGAGTCTGATCCTCACTCCCAAGATGCCAAGTTTGATTAACCCCCCAGGCAGTGGGCTGGACCCTCAGTGAGCTTGGTCAGGCACACCAGGCTTCTTCCCCCTTCCATACCCTGTAGATTCTTATTTAACTCCTGCTAAGGAAAAAAAAAAAACCAACAAGCTAGAGGAATTTAAATTTTCCTTAAGATGTTTCTGTGTGTCTTGAAAAACAAACAAGCCCAAACAACCCAATAAGTAATCCTTTCTCAAAACACCCTGCATGATCCTCCACACTTTTCTATGGCTGATGACACAGGTAATTTTCCTGCCCACGGAGCAGCAGGACACAACCTGGCATTCAGGTGACAAGCTGAATAGGTAACTCACAAGCAGGGGGCGCTCAGCCCTTCACGGTTTCTTGGATGCTGGCAGAAGACACACGAGTCCCGGGTAAGAGGAAGGGCTGCCCACTCATAGAAGTAGCGCTAGCCAGAGAGCCCGCGTTTTCTCGTACTGGCTGGGTGCATGCGCAGTAGGTGGCGACCCTGACTTACGAGTCAGGGTGCTCAGTGGTAGAACGAGTGTGTCTCTCTTCATAGCCCACTCATTACATAAGTATTCTCAAAGAGATTGTCCAGGACAAAGGTTGACAGCACCTCTGCTCATAGGATGTGAGACCAGTGAGGCGCCGTCTCCCCGCATCTACACAACCCATGTCCCATTTAATCTGTCACCCCCTTGCCTTACGGCCTATGCTCAGCCATGACAAGCTGCTGCTGTCCCTGCGTCTTGTAGGGGAGAGAAGCCGCTGCAGCGTGGATTGGCTTTCTTCCCCCCAGCTGTCTGCTTAGCTTTGTGACTCAGCTGAAAGATTCCTCTTCTAGGCTGGGTTAGAAGGCCCTCCCTGGAGCTTTCCCCAGGAGACTGTGAACTCCTTGCGGAGGAGAAGCGCCTGGTGTGTGCTCTGCAGCCCGTGTGACTCAGCAGGCACGGCCAGCTGGCCAAGAGATGGGTGCTGCTGATCTGTGCCGGGGCGCCCTCATGGGCCGGGAGGTGGCCGGCTGGACACGGAGTCCGGAAACTGTTGCACTGGCTTGTGGGCTCCTTTGCGAGTAGCTGTTGTTTCTGTGAGAAGCAGTCCCTGAATGGCACTAAATCTGAGCCCAGGTGTTTTCCTTTAACTGAAGAGCTTTTATGTTCCTCATTTTGAGTTCTGGAAGGGAGCTGCTGGGGGAGGAAACACCTCTGCCTATGGGTTTCTCCCGTATAGAAGGACAGATATTCAGGTTAATCCACAGTTGTTTATTGAGCATTTTCAGTGTGTGGAGGGGAGCGAGGGACATGGAGAGACAGAGGGGCACTGATGACAACTTGGTGTCTGCCTTTCAGAAGCTTCCACTTAGCAGGAGGTGAGCATGGTGCTGAGTAAGAGCCAGTCCTGCAACTCTGAGACATGCAAGGAAACAAAACTTGTTTGCCTGCATCGGGAAATGGAGCTGCGTTATTTATTACGGAGTAATAAATTACCCCCGAACTGAGTGGCTTGAAAGAACACTTACTGTCTCTGTGTCTGAGCCAGAAATTTGGGGGTGGCTTAGCTGGGTTTCTCATCTTGCAGCCTGTTCATCAGTGAGGGTTCAGTCATCTGTAGACGTGGCTGGGCTGGAGGACCAACTCCCCAGATGGCCCGAGCACCCCCCTCCCCACCCCCTTGCACATGCGCCTTCCATCAGCCTGTTCCAGTTTCTTCAGAAAATGGCTGCTGGCCTTTCCCAGAGTAAATGAGCCAAGAGAGAACCAGGCAGAAGCTGCAGTGTTTTTTATGACCTCCCATCCAAAGACGTCACTTCTGCAACCTTCTATCAGTTGCATAGGCTGGTCCTACTTGGTGCAGGCGGGGCAACCAAGCCAGGAGACAGGGATCTTTGGTGCCCATCTTGAAGGCTGGCCACCAGGGTCACATCTGCTAACAAAGGGCCCAGGAGCAGAAGGTAGAGTCATCTACTCTCCCCCCTCCCAGTTTTTCAGTGTCTGTTCTTACACAGGAGCAAACTGTTGACTTAAATAAATTGAGGCAAGCAAGAGAAAGTGAGTTTATTTTTTTTATTTTTATTTTTATTAAAGATTTATTTATTTATGCATACAAGCTGGGGTGTAGGCCAGAGGTGTGCGTTTGGGGGCTGTGGGGGCTGGTGAGAGGATTCACCAGACAGAGTGGGGAGCAGAACAGGCAGATCAACTGAAGTACACTGCTGAGGGGGGCAGTGGGCGAGACAGGAGAGGTCTGCTGCACCATGTGGGAATCTCCCTGGCTGGGGATCGAACTCGTGCTGCAGTGGCTGCTGATAGCTTTATAGTGCTGCGACTTAACCGGTTGCGCCACCAGGGAGGCCCCAAGAGCGAGTGAGTTTATTAAAGAATCTAGATTGATAACACTGGTCAACAAATTTTTACAGAAGTCATGTTACTGAAATAAAATTAGTCCTTTCCTGTCAATTTGTATGTGTTCAACATGGATGTGACAGTCAAATTCTAATTTTGGCTCTAGTTTTTTTTTGTAATCTGCAATAAATGGATGTTTACATCACGAAATGCATGCCAATAGTAATAGGCCTAAGTTAATACCTGTAAAAAATCAAGTCATAGACTACTTCTTAGATTTCTTCGCTTGTCTCTTGTACAGCTGTTCAGGAGCGTCTCTGGGGAGTGCCCAGCAGTAGTCAGCCAGCATTGTAGTGGACCATTTTCCCTGGTATCTTTGTTCCATTGATGCGATATCTTGATGAAAACGTTCGCCATGTTCATCACTAACCATACCACAGTTTTCAGGGAAGAAATCCAGATGGGAATGAAGGAAGTGAGTCTTTAGAGACATATTGCAGCCAAGTTTCTGATACTGCATCAACATGTCTTCTACTAGTTCCTTGTAGTTTTCTGCCCTAACATTCCCAAGAAAGTTTGTAGACACTAGGCGAAAAGCATTCCATGCTTGTTTCACATCACCCTGAAGCAAATTGTTGAACCGGTCATCTTTGAAGAGCTCTTGGATCTGAGGACCCACAAAACCTCGCTCTTTAATCTTTGCTTCGCTGAGTCAAGGAAATTTTTCATGCAGGTATCGGAAAGCTGGTGAAGTCCGGTGCATGGCTTTCGCAAAATTCTTCATCAAACCTAGTGTGATGTGAAGGGGTGGTAGCAGGATTTTGTGAGCCTCGACCAGAGCTGGGTGCTGGATATTCTTCTCTCCACCTGCTACATTTTGTCTGCAAGTCCGTTCCTTCCGCAAGTAGTGCAATTCACTTGCTCGGCTCTCCCACTCACATAAGACACACATGTATTTTGTATATCCCTGCTGCAGTGCCATTAAAAGGGCAACTAGCTTCAAATCACCACAGACGTGCCAGCTGTGCTTGTTATACTCAATGGAATTAGTAGCTGCTTTAAGTTATCGTATGTCTCTTTCATGTGGACAGCACGCGCTACTGGAATAGATGGAAGATGGTTTCCATTGTGCGAAAGCACAGCCTTAAGACTCAGTTTCAAAGAGTTTAGAAATAGTCTCCATTCTTGTGGGTCATGAGTGATTTCTAAGGCATTCACGAGGCCCTCAACATCGGAACAGAATTCCAGAGTACTTTCCTTTCTGAAGAAATGCTCCAACGGCTGGTGGTGCTTTCGATAGAACGTAATTGTGACATTTTCTAGAAGATTTCATTTGTGGAGTCTTGATCCTAGCAATTCTGCCTTGTTCTTGGATAAGTCCAAATCATGAACCAGGTCATTTAGTTCTTCCTGTGTTAGTCTGTGTGGGGTTGATGATGCAGCACATTGAAAATCTGGATCCCTGCATGCTGACGGAACAGGAGAAGCACAGGTCGGCTCACCCTTGTCCTCATCAGATGAATCAAGAGAATATTCTGCTAGAGGTTCTGGAATAGGAAGTCCCTCACCATGTGGAACTGGTCTCAATGCAGACGGAATGTTTGGCTAGACTATTCTCGACTTCTCTTGCTTCGTTATTCCGCCAGAAAGAGGAGGAACCAAACAGAAGTAATAGTTTTTATGTGGTTGCTTGGCTCTCTCCACACCATGGGCATTGCAAACGGCATTGATAGTCTTTTGCCATTTAACCACTGTGAAAGCTGTGTTGTCCATGTAGCACAGCATATATGCGGGGCCCAAGGCTTGTCTTGGTCACCAACCTTGCATCCCAAGTAAAGATGACAAGCAAGAAGTGATACTTATCTTCTGGTTGGCAAATGTCACTTCCCCACAAATAGAGCAGAAATTGTCCATGCTATTAATACACTTTCAAGGCATTACTGTTCTGTTTTGTGCCTAAATGGATAAAATAATAACAGTTCTATGGAACAGTAGCTTAAACTGTCTCACACAAAGTCTGAAATATTTTCAATGCTCAACCTTTCCGACAGGGTTTTCTATAGTGCACTGCTGACATCAGCTTACTTCAGCAGCCGCTTGGCAGTAGTATTGAATTGCATCAGAAAATATGCAATCAACTCTGGATGATGTGTGCACAATGGTATTATGCAATGTGATGCAATATGACATCATTCTAGGCTGATTTAGGATGATGTTGCAGTCCTACTGGATAAATTTACACGGTGAAACATATAAAACGAATTCTATGAAATATCTTCAAAATGAGAGCTAATAAAAATTTTTCGGGGTTATAGTCATGTTCAGCACACCAAGATACTACAGATTAGGGACTTTTTAAGTCAGTAACGATCTCAATATTGACCAGTGTAATTCAAGTCCTGAGCAGCTGCTGGTTAGCCCTAGGAAAGCGATCCAAATTCTCAGCTTCTCAATGAGGATGACAAGCAGTTTGCAACGTGAAAAATTCCGAGGATTTCTGTAAAGAAAATCCTGGTTGGGGTCCAGTTAATGTACCTCTCTGATGAATATTCATTCAATATTCAAAGAAGGCTGCTAAAATTTGCCCTATTTACAGCCTTATCTTCTGGGTCCTGGGAGTTTTAGCAATGTCACAATCCTTGGAGTTGACATTCTTTGAAGTTACTGGTTTGCCTGGAGACAGCATTGTCCTGGGCACAGTTTCTTTACAAGACTAGACTAGCTGCATCTTGATCCGTGATTTATGGCCTTTAGTTGGAACCAGAGAGGGGGTACCCACAAAGGTGACAATGCCTGTGGGAATCACTTTGGGAACTTCTGCCTTGGGCCCCTGCAGTGGGGAGAGGTGGAATCTGCTCCCGAGATGCTTCTGGCACCCTTGAGTCAACAGAGAGCTCCACCCCATTTCAAGGGGCTCCCCTGGAGGGGCAGGCTACACACCCTGAACCTTGGCCATGCACCACCCTCTTCCCCCGACTCTGCACCTTCATTTAAGCTGTGGTTACCTCTCTCCAAAAGCAACTTTTGCATTGCTGACCTAGATTGGTCTCAGCTAAAGCAAGATGCATTTTCTCCCAGGGCCCCCAGTGAAGTTTATTTAATAAGGGAATTAGTTCCAGTTGGGTTCTCGAGATGGAATTATGGGTTCATTTGAAGCAAAGTAGAAGGTGCACCAAACTAAGGTCGGGGAGAAGTTAATGAACACTGTTTCCGAAGCAGACATGATGCACCTTCTAAAAAATGTAATGTTTCCAGAATGACATTTCCATTTTCCTGGCTGTGGCTGGCTGTCTCTCCTTCTCATATCTGCCCTGCGGGACTAAATTCCATCACAAATGTATGCATAGGCCTCGGCTCCTTGTGGAGCAGTCCCCCAGACCTGCTGCCTCTGAGCACCCCCACAGATTTCCTGTAGGCCACGGGTGATAACTATTGACACCCCAGCATGTGCCCCTCTTGAGAGAAACTTACCTGAGCTTCGCTCTCAGCCCACGAGCATCGGGGAGGGCTCATGGGTTCAGCGCATTTGGTCCCTCTGGCTCTGGTGATTGTTTTCAAATGAGCTTATGACTTAGGCCAGGGGGGTCAGAACCAGCCCTCAACTCTGGAATGTTCCTTGAACTGGTAGACTCACTGCTATCAACTCCCCGTCTTATGTGGCCACCTGTGCATCAGCTGGGAGCTCCAAGAGGTGGAGAGGGGGCTAGACCTTGGCACCTCTGTGGTCCGGATCCAACCAGAGCCCAACCCAGCCTTGTAGTTCTCTTTTGGCTGAAGTCAATCTGAGGGCCATATTCTGTCACTATGATCCATTGGTGGTTCTGCTCTCCTCTGTGGGACCCACGGCTGCCGTCTTGTATGTGCCCCAGCACTGGGGACACCCCAGGGAGACCTGAACTGTGTGGTCAGGCAGCGTGCATGGACACCCACTGCCTCAGTGCATTTGGGGCTCCCTGCCTCCTGCTGCCAGAGAAGGTCTCAGGCTCGTAGGCTTGGGCTGGTAGAAACAATGCTGAGATTTGTGGTCAGACTGCCGTGGCCCCGCATGTGGGCTGCCTGTGCTTGTCGGCTTCCCTTGGGGTCAGAGGCAGGGGCCACAGGCTTGCTCTCTCTGCCCTTTTCTCCTCTGGCACTGGTTCTTCCCGCCTGCTTTCACCCCTGGGGTCTTGCTTCATCAAGTACCCTCCTTTTTTCATCTCTTAGGCTCTACCTGTAAATGCCTTTTCCTCCCTAGACAGTGCATAGATTTAAGACTTGGACACTGAGTAGAAAGCATCCCCGCCCTCCCTTGGTCCTGTCTTCCTTTAGCCACTAATCTACTTCCCTTCCCAGACAAACTTCTTGGAAGTGTGATTTGTACCACTTTCTCCCATTTTGTTCATTCACCCCATCTCAGGCTTCTTGTTAAAGGGGACCAGTTTGCAGCGCTGGCAAAACCAGTAGTGCATCGCAAAGCCGCAGCACGGCAGTGAGGGCTGTGTGAGTGGCACTGCACCCTCCCGGTCCTGAGGTTCCCGGGGGTGGTGGGCACTGAAAGAACCCCCAGGAAGAAGCAGGAGGGGAAGTCTCTGGAACTCACACAGGCTGACCAGGTCACATTCCCAACAGCCAGAGTGGAGAAAGCTGATAGTGCAGAAGCATCAGGAAAATTACTCAGAGCCCATAATTTACATAAAATGGGGAGATTTCTTTGAAGACACAAAATACTGATGTTTACTCAAGAAAATATAAGATAACTCAAATAGTCCTATGCCTGTTAACGAAATAAAAGTTACAGTTAAAATCCCGTTTACAAGGAGAACTCTAGGCCGTGGTGGCTGCTGCATCTCTTCCCATTTGTTTTGGTTGCTTCTGTTTCTCTCAGTGGGTTTGGAAGCCTAAGACTCACACATCTTTTGCCACATCTATTTCAAATTTTTGATGCTAATGTAAATTGTATTATTTCATGTTGAAATTGATGATTGTTGGTGGCATATAGAAATACAATGTGCTTTTGTCTATTGATCCTTTTCTTACTCTACCAAATCCAAAAGTCCTGTAGATTTTTCGTAGATTCTTTAGGGTTTTCTACATAGCTAGAATTGCGGTCAGCAAATGTAGATGGCTTTGCCCTTCCTTGGCCAATTGTATGCTATTTTCTTCTTTTCATGCCTTATTGCACTAACTAGCACCTCTAGCACAGAGTGAATAAAAGCAGTTAGAACAGAAACCTCTGTCTCCTTCTTGGTCTGATGTCAAAAGCACTTCATCTTTCTCCATTAGGTTTGATGTAGCAGAACAGGAACACGTCATCCAGGTTGATTGTTTCTATCTCCTTGAGGATTTTTTTTAAAAGATTGATTTATTTATGCACACAAGAACTAGGATGTAGGCCAGAGGTGTGGGGTGGTGAGAGGATTCACCAGAGACAGAGTGGGGAGCAGAACAGGCAGATCGACTGAAGTACACTGCTGAGGGGAGCAGCGGGTGAGACAGGAGAGGTCTGCTGCACCATGTGGGAAGCTCCCTGCCTGGGAATCGAACTCACACCGTAGTGGCTAGTGATAGCTTCACAGTGCTGAGACTTAACCCCTGCGCCACCAGGGAGGTTCTCCCTGAGGATTGTAATCACGGTGACATGCTGGGTTTGGGCTTTCTCCCTAAACCCCTACAGCCCTCTTAGCGATGCTTTTATCAACAAATCAGTTGCACTCAAGAGAAGAAAGGACTGGTCATCATGGCAGCTCCTTTTTGTCTAACTTTTCTTTTGGCTACTCAGGTATAGTCTTCCCTTTATGAAGAAGCCTCGCAGCTCGTGTCTGTCATGGGGGACTCTGTTGACATGTTTCTCCTCACTACTCTGACTCTTCTGCAGCCAGAAATGAAGCCACACCCACCTGCGCTCACCCCGTTGCAGGCAGGTGGGCTGCAGCCGCAGGACCTTGCTTTCCTGAACTTTGCCTCTCTTCACACGCTTCCGCTGCAAAGGTAGCATGAGTGTGACCGCGATCTTTGTTTTCTGCTGCCCCTGATGTGAGGAGCTGAGATATCCCACAAGGCAGCTGGAAGGAGGCTGGACCCTGGCTGCAGTCTTCAGGCCATTTTTCCCAACTTGGAGCTTTGTATGGAAAGTTAAATCATTCCCAGCCCCCTAGGCATTACAGTTCCCAAATTACACACTCTATTGCTCTGCAATTAAGCAATAATGCAATTAGAACTAATGCAGCAAAGATGATGATCTGTGGGGCCTGTTCATGAAAATGCTCCATTTAAATATTGAGCTTGGTGCAGAGAAAGAATAAACAGACATATTTTTTCTTCTTCTTCTTCTTTTTTTTTTTATTTTACATAAAAAGGAATTGGTCTCCAAACAGTTGTGGGCTTTATGAGTCATCACTTCTGTTCAGCCTGTAGCTTTGCTGTGAGATGCATGGGCGGAGTCTCTCCCCTGTGGCTCTGGGCTCTGCTCTGCTAGTCTCCACCATGCAGGGGGGGTGGTTTCTAGGCAGCCACACCCTCGCCACTGGTGTGGCCCCTCCAGTGCCTTGCCAGGCTGTGCCTGGGGACCCGATGACAGCTGCCTCCTGCCTTCCACCCACTTCTCTCTGGGGCCAGTGCGATGGGCGCTGAGTCAATGTTGGGTAGCAGGCGCCAACCCTGAAGCACGGGGTTTCCATGCCATGGACCTAGGATGGGCTCCCTGGCTGGTCTTTGTCAAGATGGGGAAAGTCTGTCTTGGTCCACTGAGCCCGGAGCAGGCCTCCCAGCAGGCGCTCTGTAGCGTGAAGTCGCGCAGTCCGAGATGCAGCCTTCCTACCTTCTGATTAAAATGGTCTTTCCTATCTGAAATAGTAGTAATAATGGAGTTTCTTTGCCAGGTTCTTGCTCATAAAAATCAGTTTCCCGAATTATTTTGTATTAAGTTACCATGTGAAACGACTGGTCTCCGGCCGTTTTGACTATAGAAAGGACAAGTTTGCTATTATTTCATCACAAATTTGCTATTATTGCATTGCCAGAAAGTAAGAAATTTTCTACGGTTCAATCTAAAAAATTTTTTACTAGTTCCTGAGAAACCAGACATCTAGGACCCAGAATTTTCGTGGAAAGACTTTGCACTAGAATCTGATGGGTTTGGAGTCGATTTGGTTTCTGCCTCTTCTGTGACCTTGGAGCCCCCTTGCTGCGTGAGGCCCAGCCCTTGGTGCGTGAGCGGAGCCCATGATCCACGTCCTCCCGTGTCACAGGGTCACGAGATGATGGGCACTGAATCTCCTCTTAAACGGTAGAGTGCCTGGGGCCTGTCGCCTCAACGACCTGCAGTTGAGGTGACTGTCCTGTTAATGATCATATCCTCCACCTGAGCTCCCAGAAGCAAAGTCTTCCTTCTCTAAGTCCCCATTTCTTTCTCTTTGGGCTGAAGACACCGAGGGACTCACTCTGGGCACTGGCCAAAGTGATCTCTGAGAAGCTGTGTCACACATTTGCTATGGCGGCATCTCATCAAAAGTTAGAAGAATTGGGTTAAAAAGTGCAAAAATCAATCTGTCAGTTACTTTGTCTCCAGAAGGTTATGCAACCAGTTTGGATCTTTAAAAAAAGAAATTGACTTAAAAAAAAAAACCCTTGAAATTCAGTTTTCCCTGCTCAGAGTGGCTTAGAGACCATGTTATTTATAAAATGTTTTGAAATTCTTAGTGAGAATAATATCAAAGAGGGAAAAGTATCATTCTCCAAGAAGACATTTCTAACTTTTAAATCTCATAAAGTGACTTTACTCAGCATTCTACTTATCCAAAATCTCTACTAACTGTATTTTTGTAAAGGGCTTGATATAATGGTAAACTCTTCCTATTATAGATTTGGAGGAGTTGCAAGATTCTCAGTGACATTAGGACCTCCAAGACGATGTAGTTCAGTCGAGTTAGTCTTTGGAAATTGCAGGTGTTGCTGGTCCCCTGCCCACGTCTTTTAGTGCCCGAGGCCCCATTCCCAGCACCCAGCACCACAGGGCACAGCAGCCCGCAGTGCGAGGGAACGAGCAGTTCTCAGCAGTGGCAGGCAGGGACAGGTGAATGAATACCAGGTCGCCCCTTGGGTGTGATAACTGGTGTGATTTGCAACCTCCGGAGCCCCACTGCGAAGGAGCCCGCTAACACCTCCTTCCCGACTACCTTCCTGTCTTGCCTCACTTTCCCTTTCCCTACGGAGATTCACAATCTCAAAACAAAATATTTTTGCTCAAATTTTCATCTCCGAATCTGCATCTGGGGCACCCCTAACCAATCCATTCAGTGACCCAGACCTGGTGCGTTCTGGGTCTGCCATATTAGCTAGAAGTCTAGGATTACCCAGGAGATACCCAGGAGAAGTCTAAGATTACCCAGGAGATAACTCTTGAGTGTGTTGGTTGACTGCTTAGCATGATATTATTTTAACAATTGCAGTTCTAAGAAATTCTGCATCGTCCCCAGAGATTGGTTGGTTTAGTTAAGTTGTCCATTTACTTTGCCTCTGTGAGCAGCCCCTTGCCTTCCCTTTGGGGAGCATGCTTCTTTCTCCTCAGTCCTCCCTCTAGTGTAGGTTTATGCCTGGCTAATGAGGGCACCGCATCTGTCTGGCTGCTGTGGTTTGTGCCCAAGCTAGACCAATGAGAGGAGACCCAAGGCTTTTTACGGAGCATTGCGGAAGAGATGGCTCCTACTTGGCTGCTAGGCTCCTGGGAAGTAAGCTGGGAGCGAAGGAGTCCCCACCTGGAGAGTGGCCGCCCAGGGCTCCCACCAGTGAGAGGAAGGCAGAGCTGGAGGTGGAGGAAGAGTTAGGACGGGTGATGGGGTGATGGCGTTTACAGCCCAGATCCAGCTGGGCCTAACTTCTCACTGCTGAGTCACTTTTCTGTTACTTACAATCAGCCAGTTCTGACTGTGCTGCCGAATTGGAGAGAGGATTTCTCTGCAGGAGTATAGGGTGCCTTCTCAGAGGTTGCTTCCTTAGTAGGGGTGGTGGGCTGAGAAGAAAACTGCCTCTGATGCCAGGTCTACAGCCTAACTCCGAGCTGGACGTATCAGGAAACTTGCCTTTGGTGGACTTCAGAAGACAGCGCTGCGTCTGGGGAATGTGATGGCGGTGCTGGGTGACCGGTGTCAGGGCCGATCTTGGGACCTGGCACCTGGGGCCCTCCCAGCCCTCCCCCCCACCCCCCACCCCAGCACCTCACTGACAGGTCTGTGGTGTTGTTTGCAGGGGCTCCACTGTGTTGCTGCCCTAAATGGGCACCCCTCTCCCCACCCTGTGGGTGGTTTGTTTGGACATCTTGGCCATCTGGCTATCAATGAGGGAGGGCTTGTGAAGGACAAGGCCACCATCGTGCAAAGCAGCTGCTACAGGAGTGGCTGGTACTGGTCACAGCTGAGGTAGGACAGGACAGGTGCAGGTGGGGACCGGGGTGGGGGCACGGTGCCAGTGTGGTGCACGTGGGTCAGAACCCATCACAGATGAGGGCAGGAGATACTGGGGCCCAGGAGGGTGAGAGTGACAGGAGGCCTGTCTGACAGCTGAGGACCTCCCAGGGACTGGGCAAAAGGGCAGGCGAGGCAGCCCACTTTGACTTGGCCAGTTGGCACGACGGTGTCGAAAGTATTGTGTCAAAATGTAAAATCACTGTTTTAAATTAATCAGCGATGTTCCCATCACCATCCCTGGCAGATGGGGTGAAGCTAGGGGCTGAGGCCTGATTTGATCTGATTTGATCATTACTTGGTGAAAGTAATTACTTGGCTGAAAGTTTAATGGTTTGGTTTGTAGGCGGAGTTAAATGTCCCTGTGTAAAAAAAGTCCCATCAAAATGTCATTGACAACTCACTCCGTATCATCTCAGCCAGCAATAAGTCTTCCTTTTAATCTTTGCTGTGTTGGGGGCTGGGGGGCCCTTGGTGAGACTGGGGAGCCAGGCGGACATCCTCCTGGCTGAGGACACACAGGGGTTTGGTGCCCCAGGCCCCTGGAGATGTTGTAGGTTGTGCTGAGAGTCTCCGCACCTGATGGTGCCACGGCCAGACCGGCTCTCTGCAAGACCCTCCGGGGGTTTGTGTGCACAGAGGAGAGTGAGACGCACGGACAGGATGCGTGGATATCCACCGTAGGGTCTTCCCACGTGCCAGGGGCACTCTGCCCTCACCAGCATGGGAGGGGGGATTGGCAGCCATACTGGCATCACGCCCCAGCTCCTTTTCACATTTGATGGATTGGAGTTGATCATCTGACTCAAGGTCAGCCAATTAAGAGTCCTTTTCTGTGTGTTTAGATTAGGTTTCTCCCTCCCTCCCTCTCTCTCCCTCTCTCTCTCTCTCTCTCTCTCTCAGCTATGCGGGTCTCACACCTCCCGGGCAGCTGCATGTACCTCATGCATACTGGGGAATGGATCCTCTTTCACCAGCTGCAGGGCCCTGAGCAAAGGGAGTCAGTCAGTGGAGAGAAGAGTGAAGCAGCTCTGTCAGGCCGTGGGGAGCGATGGCTTTATGGTCTGGCTCCAGCCCCACCCGAAGCACCACTGAAATTCGAGGTGCCCTCTCATGCTCATAAATTCCGTGTGAGCCTGGCCTGGCTGGAGCTGGGCTTCCGTCGCCCTAGCCAGCCACGTCGTGTGGGGCTGGTGGCGGCTGCCATGGATCCCGGCTCCGGTTCTCTCCTGTTAGAGAGATGCTGGTGGAAGGCGTCAGGGTCTCATGAGGGGTGGGCAGCACCGAGGGAGCCGCTGAGCAGGCAGCAGAGGCCACGGCCAGGGCCACGAGCAAGGGCAGTCCTGAAAACGCAAATCACTGCCCCGAGCTGTCCCTCTCACCGCATAACCCTCCCTCTAGGGGTCCAGTGACCCTGCGCTCGCCTGGGGTGGCCCACAGGGACATCCAGCTGCTTGGGCTCCCTTGGGGGTACCTCTCCTGGGTCTACCACCCACAAATCTGCTCATGCTGAGGGCATGGTGGCACCCTGAGGGAGGGTGCCAGGCCGCTCCGCTCTGTGACATCTGTGTCCCCGTCAGATCCTGGGGCAAGCACTTGGTACAGGCGATTGTCTAGGCTGTGCTCCAAACGTGGGGGACAGGAGCAGAGAGTGAGACTGGAGGGAGGAAAAGCCGATGAAGGATGTGCTTCTTCGTCAGCTGCCGAGGGCAGTGGGAGCTGCTGTAGACAGAGTGCCTTCCAGAAGGATCCTCCTGAGGGAAGGTCGGGGGCTCTTGCCAACAGGATACCCTGAGGCACCATCCACCCCCACAGCTTCCACTGCACTTGCTTTGGAGCTGAAAAGACTCAGAGAGCCCTGGAGGTGGAGCTCAGGCGGCATCCGGAAGCTTCTACCACAGCTGCGTGAGTCAGAGCAGGCTGAGGGACCGTCCTGCGTGGCCCCGAAGTATCTGCTCCAGACTGACGCACCCACAGTCACACCTCCATCTCCTCGGAGCTCCAGTGACCCAGATATGGAGACACATAGATGCCCCCCAAATTGGAATGGAATTATCTTCAGGGACATTTGGGAATAATGTCTTAGTGAGAATTCCCCTTTGTGTTTTTGTCAATGGCATAAATTGGGAAATTGAGAACTTATTTGTGGTACGAGTATGGCTAAAACCTTAGTTTTCTCCCTCGTTTTATAAACTTCTTTCTCCCATTCCTATTTTGTAGTGAATGTTCACAACATACGCCAAATACCATCCATCTCTTTAAATAAAAACCAATTGCTGAAATATTTCCTGCTTGATAGATCATTTTCTTAGTCCCGTCTCATAAAATTTAGGGGAAATGGCAAATTTCTCATTTATTTGACTGATTTTAGTTTTCTAAAGAGTCAACAAATGTATCTTTTGGACCTGGATCTGCTTTTTCATTTGTAAAATTGCCATGTGGCCCCGTTTCCGCTGTCCTGGGTGAGCCCCTGCGTGGAGCGATGGGCTCTGGCTGAGGGAGAGGGAAGAGCGGATGTTTCTTCAGTTTTATTTGACCCAAGTTTTCCTTGTTATTTTTGATTTGTGTGTGCTTGGTTCCTCCATGCCCTGCCCCCCCGGCCTCCATCTGTCTCCGCCGTGATGGTGCCCTCTGACTCACTGGTGCACACCCGCCCTCCTGCACCGCCTGCTCGGAGAGTCTCCCAAGGTGCTGGCCTGGCTGCTTTGGCAGCTCTGGGCACGTGCTGCCTGCCCCCAGTGTGGCCACAGTCCATCCCGGTGGCCGGTCAGTGAGCTCGGAGCCCCACATGGCGGCCTTGGCTTCAACACCCCCAGACTCACTGGTCCTTGTTTCCACATCTCAACACACCTCAGAAAGAGATGCAATTAGGGTGTTCCTTCTGGTGATTGGTGACAGCCTCTTGTGAAAAGGCAGAGTCTTGCCCAAATGACAGCAGCTCCGGTCGTCGGGGGATCCAGCTGTGTCTGAGGCTAATAGGACTCTCCAAGCATCAGGGGAGGGAGGGAGGCCTCTCAAGGGCCAACTCGAATGCCACTTCAACTCAGCACCACGAACGTTTGATGAGCCCCTGCTAGTCTTCCCCAGCAGGCACAATTAATTGTCCCCCCTCTCCCCGCATGTCTCCTGCTCCCCTCTCTGCTCCATTACTGCGCTATCCCAGTCCAACTTGAATTCCAATTGACTGCGACTGTTTATCCCTCCTGCTAGACCTCCTGCACACCTCCCTTGTGCGGGAGGAGATCCATCCACAGTCATCTCTCCTGTGCAGAGTAATAATGGGCGAGTGTTTGCTGAATGAAAAAAAATAGCTCACGTCCAGGATCTGTGGAGCCGCGTGGATCCGTGGCCCACCACACATTCCCATCCTCCTCTTCCCCAATGCTACACTGCTTGGGCCAAACAAATCCACCTTTTGAGATGGTGGGGTGTGGTAGATCACCCACCTAGATGTGGAAGCTCCCACCAAAGTATCGCCTTAGGGCCTCCCACTCAGTTGTCAAAAGCTGAGTTCCGAAGTGCGCGGCATTCCTGAGAGTGGACAGCCATCTCAAAATCACCTGGAAGTTACTTCTTTATACATTTTTATTTTTTTTTGGTGAAATTTTCTTTTCTTTAACTGAAAAATATTTTCTTGTTTTTATAGTTATCTTATTTTTACAGAAGTTGTAAATGTTCTTCACAGAAAAGTTGAATCTCACAGTCAAGAATGAAAGTATACGCGATTCCACTCTCCATGGAGACATAAACTTTTAATTCCTTGGTGTACAGCCGTCTAAACCTTTATTCATGTGTGTACATGCATGCATGCTACTCTGTATAATAAAATCAGGATTCAAATCCTATTTTAAACGTGCTACAGGAGCTTGCTATTTAAGGAATTCTAAAATGGTCTTTTGGGATGTGAATAATTCCCCTGGGATTTATTTGTGCTACTGGCTGCGGCAAAATCTGGAAGTTATAAACTTTTATAGTTAGAGGTGCGTCTATCTGATACTCTGAAAATTTCTATCTTTGTCTCTACTTTCATGTCTGTCTGTCCATCTGTCTGTGTGTCTGTCTGTCCATCCGTCTGTTCGTCCAGCCATCCATCATCCATCCATCCTCTATTAGTCTATAATATATTTCCTAATTGAGTATTGAGAGACTGACATAAAGAGACAGGCAGGGAAGCGGGGCGCCTTGATTGAGTGCCTTCCACGGGGAGCCTGATGCACTCAGTGCCACATATTTATGGCGTTCCCCAAGGACTGGATTACACGGCAAAAGATTAACATCCCTGCTGCACAAATTAAAAATGCTCTATTATTTGCAGCATGGAGTGGACTAGCTGAAGATCAGCATCTTCTCTTTGAACAGCATAATTGAATGTCTCTCAGCCTGAACCCCTCGCTGTATTGATTTGAATTAATTATTTGTGCATTTGTAATCTCCTGGCTTCCTCAGCCCAGGAGTGCCCCACTTCGCCGTCTGTAGGGCCGTCTCCTCCCCAGCCGTCACCCCGAGTCTGGAAGCGTTTGACAGTTCTAGGGACAATTAATCAGTCAAATGGAATCAGTTTTTGCTGATAAAGGAGAGCCGTCCCTGTAAAACTGACATTCCATTTTATGGGAATTAACGTTCTGAAAAGTGACTGCGGTCTGCCTTAGTCAAAAGCCCCCATTCATTAAGGCCCAGCTTGGAGAAGATGTGGGAGCTGGTGGTGGCAGGAGCAAATTTTTATCATCAGGGCTCAGCTGAGAGCTGGGGCATTGGAAGGGAGCTCGAGCAAGAGTTCCAAGCCTTTTGGTGTTGGGGAGCAGGAATATGCTCAGTTGCAAATGGAATAGCCGGTTACGTAGGTGAGAGCATGTTGGTATATTATATTGTAGGCACACAGCAGACCTTCTTCCAAAGCAAAATAGAAAAATTTTTGTATACTACAATTTCCCTGAAAAAGGCACAGAAAAATCAACACTTGCAAGGGAAAAGAAAACGCAGGCTTTCTGCAATCTAATTTAACTTCCTTGCTGTATTCTTAAATCAAAACAGGCTATTGGATACATGCTTCTGGAAAACTTCAACTACCTGTTTGGGGCATGGGATTCTGGTTAACTTGAAAACTTCTTTTGCATCAGCCTTCATTGTGGCATGCTCTGAATGGCTGCAATGACTTCTGACCCTGTAAGGCCAGTGAGGAGACCACACAGGCAGAGGCTGCTGGCACAGGGGCGGGAAGGAGACTAGCAAGGACCTCCTGGGTGCAAGCCCTTCTGCTGACAGGTGCTCATGCATACCTGCAGGTGTACCTGCATGAGACAGGCTGGCTGGGGCGACGGAAGTGGCAGGCTAAGGTAATAGTAAAAGTCCCTGTGTAGGGCAAATAAACTATATTGTGAGACAGATGAAGCTCATTAGTGGTTAGTTTGCAATATCTGGTAGATTGAGTTAGATGTGAATTTGTCTTGGGGGCTGTGGGAAGGGAAAGTTATTATCATTTTTTTTTAATGAGAATACCTGTTAGGAATGCCTTTCTTCCCATTCTTTTGTTTTGAACTTGTCTGCTCAGAATTGATTAACCACTGTCCATGTTTATGAGAGCCTCTCACACCGCTTTGTGTGTGTGGCATCATTTATTTATTTTAAAATAATGTACTAATTACCCTAACCCACCACTCTGCTTGACAACTAAGACCTTGATAATCTCTGCATACACCTGTGGGCTCCCCCTTCTCTCCATCCCTTTGCCTCCGCTCTACCAAAGCAGCTAAGGTCTTGTATCCAGATCTATCACTCCCTTACTTCCTCTTCAGCTAGCTCAAGCTCTTTTATGCATTATAAACAGCTTGTCCATCCATCCATCCATCCATCCATCCATCCATCCATCCATCCATCCATCCATCCATCCTTTACTGGTCTCGGTTGAATTTTATCTTTGCAAAAATGATGTTATATTCTATGTAATCTTTTGGAATGTAATTTTTTCAACTAGGAGGTGCTGAATGTAGTTTAAACATTTAGACCCTTGTATAATGGTCCAGCATGAGAGTATCCTACAGCACATTTGTGCATTCTCCTGTTGGTGGGGTGTCTCTGTTTCCAGGTTACGTGAATGGGCTCCGTGGGACGTCTGCTCCTGGGTGTGCAGGAACAGGTGCCCGGGGGTGGGATTGCTGGGTCACAGGTGTGTGAATGATCCACCTTGAGAGTGAGTGCCATCATGTTTTCTAATGAGGCTGTCCCAATCATTCTTCCCGATCGGGGCATAAAGTGTCTTGTGACCCACATCCTCTTTAGCGCTTGGCCTCGCCGGTCTTGTACAGTGTTGGTGACTGAGTGGGCACTGTCCTCGTGGATGGCCTTGTTTGCAGTTCTCTGATCGCTGTTGAGGCTGGCCACCATGTATATATTTACTGGTCTGTTTCCCACAATAGTGCTTCTGTCCACATTCTCATGGTCTCATTAAAGCTTTTCTTACTGATTTCTATGAATACTTTATACACGCTTGGTACTAATCTTTTGTTGGTTGCATCTTATAAATCTCTTTTTACTTTCTTGACAGTGTCTTTTGATAAAGAAATGCTCTTATTTATAATGTAGTTATCCATCTTCTCTCTATAGCTACCCCTGGGTCTTATTTAAAAAAATCCTCTCCAAACTTCAAAATCTAAAAGATCTCATGTATGTTTTCCAAGAGTTTCTTTTTGTGATGATGGTAACACTTACCACTTTCCTATTTAAAAAAAAAAATCAGGTAGTGAAAACACATGCGATTTGGGCTGGGTCATCGCTGGCTCAGGCAGGTGAGCCTTGGTGTGAAGTCGTGGCTTCCGACTTGCTAGGCACTTGCAGAGCTCCGCGTGGGTCCTTGCATTTCAAAGGGGCTGCTGGTGTCCCAGACTCTGCCTCCTATGGTGCCTGCAGTCACTAAGTGCCCCCGAGGCAGGACCCGCGCAGGGGCACCATATGCACGTGCAGGTTTGGCATCCGTGCCCACACGGCCAGCTCATCCTGCAGCAGACTCATCACTGGGAGGAGCAACACGTGTTCTAGAACAGCTGTGTGCACAGGGCACGCCTGCACCCTGGCTCGTGCCTCCGTTCCCCAGCGCCAGAGGGAGGGCAGGCAGGACAGTCACGCCTCCTTCCCCAGAGCGAAAGCCAAGGAAGGCCATGCAGCGTGGAGCGGGCCTGCGTGGGGAGCAGCGCGTCACTCAGCAAGAACTGCACCCCTGCAGGGTCAGGAGCCCCTCAGCCACAGCGCGGCAGCTCACAGCGGCCATCTCTTCTACTCCAGCCAAGGTCAGTTTGGAATCAGCCAGGCAGAGCTTTTCTGGGTCAGAGCAGTCACTAGGAACGTGGGGCTGAGACGGAATTGAAACTCAGAATGCCACTGCCTCCGGGGGCGTCACCTCCTGTCCGGCTCTGAGAGTGTCCATCCTTCCCCAAGGCTACGGCTGACAAGCCGCCTGCTGCCTGGAGGGCGCTGTGGGTTGGCACCCTGGCATGGCCCTTATCGCCACTGTAGTATGGGGGCTCCTGCGCTGGGTCTGGGGCATGGCTTGCTCTCCTGGACTGCCTGGCTCTCCGACCTCCTTTCCTGCTCCCCTCCACCCTCCACCCAGGAGTTTGCTGTGTATCACTTCCCACGTCTCCCCTCCTGAAGCCTCCCCCTCACTTGGTGCTGGTTGTCACGTGGGCCCCTGGCTCCACAGTCCCTTTGCACAGACCAGGCTCAGCCCAGACAGCTGGGACCAGAGAGCTCCCGAATCACCCACAGTACACTCCTCCTAAAATGAAATAAATTGTCATAGCCTCACACCTCAGCCCCTCTCTTCTCTGGACCGGATAGAAAATTCAAAGGAAAAGGTGGTTTGGGTGGTGAGTCCACTCCCACGGTTTCCATTTTTGGTGGGTGCTGTCCCTTCTGGCTTCTACACATCCCACAAAATTCAGTGCAGGCCACATTCAAAATCTAAAGGACCTCATCTACATTCCCTAAGAGTTGCATGCAGTGATAAGAACACCAATTACTGATAAGGGTTTTCATCTTGGAGCGCTGCATGAGGGACCCCAAGAGTGTTCCTGTCACCAGGCCTCCTGTCTGCTTTGTGGGTCTGCACACTTCACTACTCCATTAGGGATGCTGCCGCCATGGGGTCCCAGGGCCAAAGGGATTTGCTTCGGCTTCCCGCAGACCCTTGGCTGCAGACGCTTTGGCTCCAGCCTGACTTTCGTTGCTTCCCATTTCAGGGAACTTGCCCAACCTCATCCCAGATTTCCTTCCCGGAAGTCCTTTGTCCAGGAGGAGATGTAGAGCTCGTTCCTGGGGTGCTGCCTCTCTGTGCAGCCAAGAGGGCAGTTCCCCAGGGCACCTGCCTCGTCTCCCCTGGCGCATCAGCCCAGGGTGGGCTCTTCGGAGCAGGAACCTCACTGACCTGGTGGCTGTGTGCAAAGGGGGCTGATTCTGGTGATGGGAAATGCTCCCCAGCGCCCAGCCCTGCAGTGAGCTGGCACCACGTCAGCTCACCACTGACACTCCGTTTGCATTCAGTCTGGAGTCTGGGAAGTGCCTTTTGCTTTTCAAGCACAGAAGGCCTCTATTTAACATGACATTAGCCCACTGCAGTATTGAGTTCAATATAAAAAGAGATGATCCTTCTGGACAGAATCACTATCCACCAGACAAAATGATTAAATTTACAGCTCGATTGGTGCTGATCAATATAAATGAAATGTGAAACAACTTGATGTATCCACCGAAACTGCGGCCTGAGATGGACCCTCGCAGGGGCTGGCCCACCCCCACCTAAACGCTGGGGGTCTCGGCACACGGATGATTGCCCAGAGGCGCTGTCTTGGAATTTTTTCCCGCTGGAATAAATTCAGCAATACTTTGCCAAATTAGTCTGGATGGGCTGAATTACACAATAATAAACAACCCCGAAGCCTGGTGGCTGGAATTCAGAGCAAGGGCTTGAATTAAACAGGGTGATTGGTTTTTTTTTTTTGCTGCCTTTCTAGAACCTGCCAGCAGGGGAGGCTCTGCCCATTATAGAAATTCGGGATCTGGACCTGCGGAGTATTTGCTGCCTTGAATGTTGCCAGTCATCCCATGAGCGGAGGAGCCTGTATGGAAACCCTTGACTAGAATTCAGGGGCCTGGGTCTGCACTCGGCTGACGGTCACTGCTCACCGGCCAGAGCTGGGTGCAGGGTCCCCACTGCCGCAGGGTGCCTGGAGCTGCCTCGAGCCACGTGCCAATCAGCAGGGAGGTGGCCACGTTTGGTGAGCAGCGGTAATGACAAGCACCCTTGTTTAAAAGTTGGCTAGAATTTAAATGAATACATGGGATCTGGCTATTTAATGCGTCCTGTCATGAAATGAAGAATGAGGGCCCCCAAGGCATGTCTTTTTCTTTAGGACAAGTTACCTGCCCAAACGCCTGCGTTTCAGAGACTCACAGCAATCTCTGCGCGATGCTTGTCTTCCCAAATCGCCTCAGACCAGCAGTGAACCCAGTAACTGTGCACACGCCTGACAGAAGAGCCTGAGTGGGCCCTGCACAGCGAGGTTAAACCACAAGGCAGGGCCTCCCCGGTGGCGCAGCGGTTGGGCGCTGCACTGTGGAGCTGTTGGCAGCGGCGACACGAGTTCGACGCCCGGCCGGGGAGAATCCCACATGGCACGGCAGACCTCTCCTGCCTCACCCGCTGCTCCCCTCAGCAGTGTATTTCTGATCTGCCTGTTCTGCTCCCCGCTCTGTCTCTGGTGACCCCTCTCACCGCCCCCATGCCTCTGGCCTGTACCCCAGCTTGTATGTATAAATAAAAAAATAAATCTTTAAAAAAAAAAAAAACCACAAGGCGAGGGTGGCCCTTGAATGATGCCACATCTCTTCCCGGCAGCCCAAGGTGGGGGGTTCCTCTGGCTTCCTGCCTCCGGAGACCCCTGTCCCCAGGGGGCTGGGCCAGCGCTCCTTCTGCTCAGCGTGGCCTCTGCCAGGTGCCTTGAATCCTCCCAGCTGGGCTGTATTCAGCCAAGGGTGCAGCTGGCACCAGAGGACGGGAGGTGACGGCTGTGCCAGGCACCCAGGCTAACATCATACATGCCTGTAGCAAGGTTATTTCAAAGTTGTTTTTTATTCAACTGTTATTCAGCAATATACAATACAGTTTATAAACAAGTATCTGACCTTGTTTCCAAGCTTTATTTAAAAATAAATATTATTGACAGTGGAATTTAATTGATAAGATGTATCTTTTTTAATCAAAATGTCTCAAAAGAAATAATTTACTTTAATTAAAAAAAAGAGAGCCCCCCCAACGAAAAAGGAAATAAAAATCCTAAACACAATAATCTGCTAAAAATATTTTGCTTTGTCAGAAAGGCTTTGACCCAGCGTTTTGACATGATATCCTAGAGATAACTGCTCAACAGTTCGTGCAAAATGAAGACTTGGAGGAAAAGTTTAGAAAAGAAAAAGACATCGAAGTAGAGAACTTGGTGATCCCATGCGGCCGCACGGTCCAGACTCCATCTTCATTGGAAACTAGATGCATTACTGTAGGTGTTCTACACTTGTGTAACTTCCCCAAAAATATGATTTGTTTATTTTCCACGTGGACTTTGTCATGCTTTTCCAGTCTGTCTGTGTCCATCCGCCCCCGCGTCTTCACCCTTGGCGGGCGGCAGGGCCGCCGGGGTGCTCGGGATGGCGCAAGTGTCAGTGCCCCACCAGCAGGCGAAGGAACTTATGCAGAGCTAACAGGAGCAGGGACAGGAGCGGGTCTGTGGCGGAGCTGCGGCCGGTGCCTGCAGGCGAGAGGACCACATGGTTAGCCTGATTCAGAGGCCCCCACCCCGGCTGCGAGCTGACCAGGGAGAGGCCACCCGGCCCCGGGCTCCGACCTCCGCCTTGGCCAGCGAGCAGGGCTCCCTGCGCAAGCTCAAGCATTGCTGCTCCTATTTGTTAGAGTACGTACAGGCCACGAGCTTTGGGAGCCCCGGCCTGAGGGGGTGTGCTAGATTATACAGTCCTAACAAGCAAGCCATAAATTTAGTCTAATGAAAAGATAATAGGCACCCACCCCCATCCCATAAAATGCTACAAAGTGCCCTCGGCAGTTGAGGCCCAGCTTCCCCCTCCTCCAGGAAGACTCCATGATTGCAAACAATTCTACCCCTATCCTGTCCCCTGTGAGCCCTGCCTGAGTCACTTGGCTCAGCATTCACAAACGGTCAGCACTTGGGCTGCAGCTCAGAAATCACTGGTTGCTGATTCCTGGGTCACGCCCCCCAAGGAGTGACCCCAGCACTATTCTGGTAGGAGGTCACTCCCCCTTGCTTTTCCTTGCACCACTAATTTGGGCCCGGGTGGGCCAATGCACTGCACGCCTGTGCCTGCACGCTGCCTCCCTCCCCTGCCCTCTGTCAGCAGGCTCTTCATATGTGCAAGTGGGGGAACGCGCACTCCTGAACCCCGGGCTGCTTCTCGGTGTGCAAGAGGTCAGTGCGGAAGAGACACACACCAAGGTGCTGTCCGACCCTTGGGTGTCACCACTAACTGCCACAGAGGCGGTCTGTATTAGGTTTCCAGCTGCACCCTGCTCCCCTGCACCCGCGGGAGGCCTCTCCGCCCCGCCCAGCCACCCAGCAGCTGGGCTGCAGCTCCACGCCGGGCAGGAGACAGGCAGGAGGCCCTTCCTGTGCCAAGTGGACGGCACTGAGCTGTGGCCACCACCACTGGGCCGCCGCAGGAGCTGCTGCCAGTCTGGCCTGGTCTCTGAGCCTCCTGGCGAGGCTGGGTGCGGAACTCACGGCTCCCTCCTCCCCCCGCTGGAAGAGCTGTGAGGGCGCCTTCCAGGGCACTTCCCGAGCCACAGCGCCCTGCTTGGGTGATCAGGGCCTGTGTCTCAGAGTGGACTTGGGGGCCTGCCCCCCGTGAAAGGAGGGGGCTGCACGAATGGGCCAGGGATCATTCCTGCTTGACTGACCCAGATTCCATGTGGTCATTTCGGGAAACAAGGGCTGTGTCCAAACGTCTGAACGCAAAGGGGGCAGGGCCGCCCCTGTGCGCGTCTTAAACTCCCTTAATCATCTCTGAGCAGCTGGGCCCTGCTGAGCAGCTCAAGGAGGGGCAAACCCAGATGTGCCCACCATCCTCGTAGACGCGGTTCTTCAGAGCTGGCGCCCAGGCCCCTCTGCATGGCAAGTCGGCCTCCTCCCGGGCCCCTGTCAGTGAGGAGACGGCCCGGTGGCCACTGCACGGGCGGGGGGCTCCTCACTCTTCCTGTCCTCACGCAGCCCTGGACGGATCGGACAGACAGATGTGGTGACAGACGAGTTGGGCGAGCAGGACGGCCGGGAGCCTGGGCAGAATTCACGGGCCTGGGTGCTCGAGGGCGAGGCGAGGAGGGTGCGCTGCTCCCGCACACGGCGCCCAGGGGCAGACCGGCCCGGCGCTTGCAGGTCTCCTGGCTTGGATCTTTCTGGCCCTGAAAACTGACACTCGGGCTGGTGCAGGTGGCACAGAAACAACTCTGTGGGGTGTTTCAAACAGATGTATGTGCGCAGTAGACTCCAGACCCGGGAGGGCACAGGGCAGAGGCACAGCTAACAGCTGGCAGCCAGGCAGGTGGGCACAGGAGATGAAGACAAACCCTAATTTGTCTAATTTGAGGACAAGTTCTAATTTGCCTCCAAATGCTGCCGAACGGTCTCCTACTACTCCAGTCTCACCTACTCACGTTTGAAAGTTTTAAAATTGCAGAAGATTTTTAAAAAGACACTGGACTGAGGCAACCAGTCTCACTGTGGACTGCGCCGGGGTGGGGCAGGGGGAGGCGCAGCGGGGGCTGCAGGGCGGGCGTGCAGGCTCCTGGAGGCCGCCTGGGGGGCGGGGACACCAGGGGCTGCGCTTCAGAGGCAGCCGGGGTTCGGCTGGCCAAGGACAGCTTCCTGTCTAGTCTTGCTGTGGACTTGCTGTGGGACCCTGTGTGGGACCCTTCACCTCTTGGCCTTACGTCATGCTTCGTAAAATGGGGATGTGCACAGCAAGTCTCGCCGGGTCCGGGTGAAGCAGGAATACAGCGCAGAGCGCACACTGGACCACAGGTTGCCTGCCTCCCCCACGGGTCTCCCAGCACCTGAACCTATGAGAGCGTCCTCCCGCCCAGGCCACGTGGCTCGAGTGAAGGCCATCCGGATAAAGCCAGCAAAGGCTGCCAAAGCGCTGCGCATACCGGCTTTCCCTTCCTCGGTGGCTCCTGGGACACTCTGCCACGGGAAGGGGGCTGGGAGCGCCCCGGCGCAGGTCAGAGCCCTGAGCTGTCCCAGCTGAGGCCCCTCCAGAGAACTGGCCTCCAGCTGAAGGGACAGGGGACGGCAGATGCCGTGAGTGAGCCCACCAGGGACCCAAAGAGCAGCTGTCCAACTGACCACAGAATCAGGAGCTAAATCAATTCTTCTCATGTCACAGCAAAGCCACTAAGTGTCAGGGTGGTTTGCTACACAACAAAAGCTAATGGACAACAATCGCATAAACAGAAGAGCCTCCAACAGAGTCAAGAGTCAGCAACTAGGTGTTATAAAAAAAGGAGAACATATATTTAAAAAAATATACACTGAGAAAAAATAAAAGCACATGTGCGTGTGCGCTCACGCACACACACACACACACACACACACACACACACACACAAGAAATTCTCATGAGTTTGTCCACTGGAGATGGGAACTAATAGTTAATGAACTTGAAAAATGAGAAGGTCATGGCAACTTTCTGAAAAGTGCTGGAGGAGAATAAATTTGGGGTGTTGTCCTCTTAAGAGGACAATTTCCAAGGGAGAGCAGGCAGGCCATCCCCGGCCATTTGTTTCCAGACAGACATACATCCCTGGATTTTTGGTGAAAGAAGAGCCCAGATTTTGGAACGTCTGGCTCATTGCTCCAGTATCCAAAGACCCATTCAGTTTCCCCAGTGACCCCCGAAGAGGACGGACTGGCCTTGGAGGAGGAGGGGGCTTCGCACCAGGCTGGGCTCAAAGTCCGCAGCCTCAGCCCGGGCTGCCTCTCCCCGACCCTCTCCTCGGAGGGAGGCTGACTGTTAATTGTCCAGCGCTTGGCTGCTGGGTCCAAGCTTCTGTAGCTCCAGCCCCGTCTCACGGTTTCCTGGAGAGGCCGGGATCACCCACCACTGTCTGGGGCTCACCTTGACTCCACAGCAGGGGGCAGGGGTTGGGTCTCCATCCCAGCCACTTTTGTGAAGTGGCCTGGAGACATCTGCATTGCAGGGACATGGAGGCCGCTCTGGTGATTGGAAGCTAATGGTCTCTTTATCTAGTTCCTCCTCTGAAGGAGCGCCAGGAATAGCACCAACACGCAGGACTTTATTAGTCATGATTAAGCTGGAAATTCAGGCTGCCTGGGAGTGAGGGAAGCCCTCTGACAAAACAGTAGTTGATTCATTCTTTATATTAAACAAGCATCACCATTTTGTTAATCACTCTTAAAGCGATCAAAGCTGCTCTGGCTGTGTGAATATTAACTTTTATCATTTAGATGGTGAGTGGGACAAGGTGCCGCCCAGAGCCATTTAGAAGAGGCCTTCAGAGAAAGGGGTGGCGCACCAGGCCCTGTGGGCATACCCAAGGTGCCAGCCCAAGTGGTTTCTGCCAGGGAAATTGCTCTTTTTAAAAATTAATTAATTTATTTATGCATACAAGGGCTGGGGTGTAGGCCAGAGGTACGGGGTTAGGGGGTGAGAGAATTCACCAGAGACAGAGTGGGGAGCAGAACATACTGAACATACTGAAGTACACTGCTGAGGGGAGCAGCGGGGGAGACAAGAGAGGTCTGCTGTGCCATGTGGGAAGCTCCCTGGCTGGGGATCGAACTCGTGCTGCAGTGGTGATGGTGCTGAGACTTAACCCCTATGCCACCAGGGAGGCCCTGAAATTGCTCTTTTCCATTTACCCTCAAAGGCAGAATTCCAGGCCTCCCAGGCGGTGCAGGGGTTAAAGTCTCAGTGCTATCAGTGCTATCAGTGCAATCAGCCACTGTGGCCTCAGTTCAATCCCCAGCCAGGGAGCTGACCCACATGGTGCAGCAGACCTCTCCTGCTGCTCCCCTCAGCAGTGTACTTCAGTAGCTCTGCCTGTTCTGCTCCCCACTCTGTCTCTGGTGATCTTCTCACTCCCCCACACCTCTGGCCTACACCCCAGGTCTTGTATGGATCAATAAATAAAAATAAATCTTAAAAAAAAAAACAGGCAGAATTCCAAAGGCCCTGTCAGAAAACAACATGGAAACAGGCCATTCACTGCCTGGAGGAAAGGACAGGAGGAGGCCTCCCCTGGCTGTCCTCTGGGATGCTGCCCACACTGGCTGGAGGCCAAGATCTTGAGTCGGGTTCCTGGGGGGATGCTGGGGTAGCAGTTGTCACCCCCACTCTGGCCTGGATGCCCACAGGCACGGGAGCACCAAGCGGAGCACCCCCGCCCTGTCACTCCACAGAAGACAGTGGGGACAGCTTGGTCGCCCGCCTGGCCCACCCTTCCAGCATTGTGGGTGGTTCCCCGGGCTGGAGGGAGCCACGGCCCCTGCTCCTCATGGCTGAGGAACCTGGGACTGGCCAGCTGGTCTCTGCTGCCGGGAGCCCGGGCGCACCACTGAGGGGTGGGCCCAGGACAGGAGCTTTCCAACAGTGCCCCAGAGAGTCTGGGGTTGCTGTTTTTCTTTTCTTTTCTTTTTTTCTAATTGCTATAGTTTAAACACTAAAATCTACTTCAACTTGAGGAAAGTCATTGCTATCCAGGCACAGTTGAGGCCTGGCTCTACACACAAGCAAAAGGCGGGTGAGGCTGGCTTTCGCCGAGGGGCTGGGCGGGAGGGCCCTGAGGCTGACACTGCGGCTCCACGGGGAGGCCCAGCACCGCAGCCGGGTGGGCGAGGGGGTCCAGCCCGTGGACCCGGCTGCTCACGGTGCATCCTCCAGAGGGCTTGATGAGGGCCTAAAGCACAGGCCCTCCTCGGTTTCAACCTGGGCACCTGCTCTGCATTTTGTGCTGTTTGAACACGTCCGTGACGTGCTGTAAGTGCCTCTTGACTAGGGAGGCTGGTGAGCTGGGCGGGAGCCCTGACCTTCAGCTCCAGCCCTGCTGCTGCTCTCTGAGCAGGGCAGAAAAGGGCCAGCCCCGGCGGCATCAGGCTCAGGGTGGCCGCACGCGGACACCCACCTGCTCCGTCATGGTCCACACCGCGCACACAGCAGACAGCCAAGCCCCCTCAAAGGGGGTGCCCCTCTGGGGGATTCTTGGGACCAGGGAGCACGGGGCTTCATTCTGGGCTCGCAGGGCCTGTGGTGTGTAGCAAAGAGGGCCCATGGAACCACTCTGGTCACAGAACTGCCCCTTCCCCGCCCCCCCCCCCCCCCACCGAGGGTGGCATTGTGTGGGCCAGAAGCACTGGGCGAGCCCAGGGCAGCGTGGGGGCACCCCTGAGGGCTGGCCTTCCCTCCCCCCACCAGCTCTTGCCTTCTCCATCCCTGCCTCACAAAACATCTACAGGGTGCGGGGCCATGGGAAGGCACCATGTAGCTGCCTGAAGGCTGTCTCTGTCTGGCCTGGGGCACACACTCTTAAAAACTATAAATTATAACCCAGTGTGTAAAAATTGGGAGACTTTTCCAGAGAAGCTCAGGTTTGGGTGTCTCTGGGAAGGCCCGATATCCAGTCACCCTGGGCTTACTTTTCCACCAAGTACTGGACCAGCTAACTGCTCTTCTCGTCAGGAATTTCCACTACTGCTCCCTCTTGAGCCCCAGCCTGGGCCCAAAGTGGTGCAGGCAGCGCCTGGCCCCTTGTGCCACAGCAGGCCTCCGTCTGCCCAGCCCACGCCCTCGTCTCCGTCCTCCAAGCAGGCCTCTGCGGAGCCTCAGTCTGCAGCCTCCAGCACAGGCGCCAGTCCTGCTCTCCCCACCTTCGTCCCAAGGCTGCTGTGAAGGCAGCCCTGGCTTGACGCTGCGCTGCCAGATGGCCACGGGCCTCCCAGGCTCCGCCCGCCCCTGGATGCCGCACTGGGCAGGCCAGGCGGCCCGGCCGTAGCTGAGAGGAAAGACGCCACTTTGCAACGAGGCTGCTTCCCTTGTTGATGTTTTAATTAAAGCCTCTTCATGGATATTTATTCAAAGGGAGTCAGTGAGGAATAATCGAGCTCTAACAGAATTGGATAGATTTAATTTCTGCCATAAAATTAATGCGTGCTGGTAGCTGGGAGCAACCAATGCAGTTGGGTTTTAAAGGAAACAGATATCTGAAAGAAAACGTGGGTGGGGGTGTGGCGGTGCGAGCGAGCGGACGGGCCGTGGTGCCCTGTGCTCACCCTGCTCTCTGCTGCTTTTCCTCCCAGGCCCTGGGCAGCTGGCTCCTGGCCTGAAGACAAGCCGACCTCCTGCTGCTAGTGGTGTCCACCTGGGGTGATGCCCACACCACAGTGCCCGTGTGTGGGCAGGGGAGGAGCCCATGTGCTCCCTGGGGCGCCTTCGTGGGCAGGCAATGGGCGTCAGCCAGCATTCTAGCCACCTGCTGCTGCGTCCTCTCTCCCCGCCTCAGCGGCGTCCAGGCTGCTGTGCCCAGTGGCTACCTCAGCCTCCTAAAGTGTTTTCCCGTCTCCACTGTCACCCATGCTTCCCCCACCCCTGAGAACTCTCCGTAAGGTGCAGAACCTTTCATGGGTCCCTTCTGCCCATAGGAGAAAGTGCTGCTTTCTCAGGGCCATGCTTGGAGATTCTCCATAATTCTTCCCCAAAACCTCACCCTTACTGTTCCCCTGCCCCCAGCCCTGCACTCTGGCCCCCCTCCCACCCTGGAGGAGATCCTGCAGAACAACTAACAACTAACTCCTCCTACTCCTTTGTCTAGGTGTGATTTGTCTCTAGACTGGAACAAATGCAGCCTCCTCCAGGAAGCTCTCCCTGAACACTTAAGTACATGGGGTTTGGCACAAACATTTGTGCTATTCATGTGGCCCTTGTCCCTGTCCCTACCACCCGCTCCTTTCTTACTGCAGTGGCCCCACCCACAGCTAGGAATGGTAATCTGGTGCCGAAGCTGATGACAACAGCAGGGAGAAGACCCAGCCCAACTCAGGCAGACAGAGCCAAGTGCCTTTAGGACAAAGGCAAAGCTGGCCAGCATTTAGCAAGGCCGGGCATTGCTGCAGGAGGTTTACAAGAAATTTAACCCTTCTAGCTGCTGGGGGAGAGCAAGGAGTCTAGATCCTAACTAGACCACCAGGGAGTGCCTAATCCTCAAAAGTGTCAGATTCATTATTTCATAGGTGGGGAAACTGAGAACGAGGGAGAAGTGTCTTGCCCGAGGGTTGCCTAGGGTGGCTAGAGAGAATACAGGAAAGCTCTGTTAAGCTTAAATTTCAGAAAACAACAGGTAATTTAAAGTACAAGTATACCCCAAATGTTGCAAGGGATATACTTATACTAAAATGCTATGGCTGTTTATCCAAAATTTCAAATTTAATTGGGTGTCCTATGTTTTTGTCAAGTCAGGCCACCCCTCCAAGGCCATTCCAAAATAAAGGGCAGCGTGGGGCTGGAACCCAGACGGCTGGGCCTCCATCCTCACACGTCACAGCCACACGGCCTCACAGCACGGAAAGCAGGAGCTGGCCTTCCCGAGGCCTCGGCTGGCTCCCTCCGCAGGCTGCTTCTGGTGCAGAGTGTGAGGATGAGATTTTCCCCTGTACTTCAACAGTCGTAATGGCTTTTTAATGTGGCCAGCGCTGTTGCTAGCTCCTTTCCAGTTTCTACTTCTTTTGAAATGAGATCTTGCCCCACATGATCCTTTAATGTTGTGACTTAATGAAAATGGTAAACAGGCTTTTTCCTGGTGTTGTCAGTTCCAGGGTATCCCTCACCACAGCGTGCATGGGGGTGCTCTAGGCAGGCTGGGGGGTGCTCCTTCAGTGTGGGTCCTTATGGGGATCCCCCAGGCTTTAAGGCTGCAGGTGCTAACAGGAGTAAGGTTCTCCGTGCCAAGAGAATTCTCTCCTTTTATCTCTCCCTGGCCTGTAGACCCAGACTAAAATGAGTCAATCGCATCAGAGGCAAATAGAGCCAGTAAACACAGGTGCACAAAGGAAAGCTCACTCCAGCCTACAGGAATCTCCAGCTCTTCTTGATAATCCACAAAAGATGCCAGTCAACCCCCAAATACCAAGTCTGTTCACTCTTTCTCTGGGCTTCCTTGTTCCGACTCATCTTCCCTGATCCAAGTGAGGAAGACGACTAGACATCCTTTCAGCTGGAAAAGTCAAGTAACTTCCCAATTTACCCCACAAAAATCCCTTAGACTGTGAGCATCTCAGAACTCATTGCTTCCACAGCCTTCAAAAGCCTTGCAATAAACTCATCTGTCTGCTTTGTTTTATTCAGCATGAAGAGTTGGGTTTTTGACAGGCCTAAGGAAAAAGAGCCACTTTCCTCTTTCACAGGTGAGACCCAGAGAGGTTAAGTGACTTGCCTAAGGTTGCACAGCTGGCAGGCGGTAGAAGAGTTTCTCCCCCTCCTCAGCCTGCTGAAAGCTCCTCCTGCCCCCGCCCCACAGACACTCCACATGCTGTCAGATGCCTCCAGCGCCAGGAAAACTTGGCTCCTGCATGGAGGCAGAGTGTGACCATGCTTTCCTGTCCCCAGCCCTTCACTCATGCTACTAGACGCCTCAGCCTGTCCCCTCTGGCTGCCCAAAGCCCACCATCCCCCCTAGTCAGGTGTCCCCAAAGGTGACCTTCAAGACAGCTCTTAATCTGGCTGTTTCTGGCCCCTTCATTGCCCTCGCCCTGTCCTGGGCCTTCAAACCTCTCACCACACCAGCTTTCAGCGGCCGAGGCGACTGCCTTCCTGACTGGCTCCCCTCTCCGAACAGCCCCCGATGCTTCAGTCGGAGGCCAGAGTGCCATGTCCCACGCAGAGGACACATCACACCTCCCGAGGCCCAGGGTTGCAGGTCTGACTCCTCACCTGGGCCTGCCCCTCACGCTGCGCTGCTCCCTCGGTCTCTGCCCTTTCACCCTGCTGCCTCCTCCCCATCCAGGGGGTCCCTCACCCCAGGTCCCATGGACTCCAGAGCGAGCTGTGTTTCTTCTGGGCTGTGTGAGGTTGGCTGCGGTGTATGCACCCTATGAGGACTAGCACCCCCATCACCCAGCACCCAGCCTGTGCCCTGAAACGCCCACAATTTGTTGAGGAATGACAAGAAGTCATTCTTAGGTGCTGCCTGCTGGTCCAAGCAGCCACGACACCCTGGTCATTGGCCAGGCCCCCACGTGGCATCTCAGATCCCAGCTGGCACACAGCTCTTTTTCTGATTTCACACTGTCCTTCGCTTTCCCTTATTCCAGTTCCTTCATTTAGGAATTTTTCTCCTATTATGGCACATGCTTCTTTGTAAACCACTTCAAATTGGCACACAATTGGCACACGTTGTGTATTCATGAATATATGAATATACATATATGAATATACCTATATAAATATTTGGACTATATTAGTGGTTTTTAAATATTTCAAAGTTGCAGAAACCCTTTATCAAGTTGATGACTGCATGGAGCCCCAATATTCCCAGCCATTAGAAGCAGAATTGCTGGTTGAAGCTGGGGTGCGCAAGGGCCCCAGGGTTCCAAGGGTCCACTCACCCAAGGCCTTCTAGGACCCCTTCTGGATCTAAAACGCATGGTCTTGTGGGCCGGGGTGCTGTGTGCTCCTCACACAGACGGGGAGAGGACTCAGCCCCTTTTGGGCCAGCCCAATCCCCTTTAAGTCCCCTTTGTCCCATGATAGCTTTTGAGTCCCTTAATGCAGCGTGAGCCCTGTGCCCCTGGCTCAGGCAAATAGTGGGCACTCAATTAATGCCTGCTAATGAAAGCTGCTCAGTGAGTGGGCCCAGGCTCTGCCAGCAGAGCTGAGCATAGCCTGAAGATGTAGGGAGGACAGCCCAGGGGCAGGTGGGCGTCTGTGGGTGTGGGGCTGGGGCGGTCAGCCCGCAGCAGTGTCCTTCCTTTCCCCAGATCTGTCCTGACGACGCCTGGAAATTTCTCTCTGTTTCACACTGAGGACTTTTCTTTAGAAACACGATTTAACCGAAAAGGTTAACACATTTTAATTGCCCAGGGATAGTGCTCTGAAAATTCTATAACATGTGCTCATTAAATAAAATTAGCACAGAGGAGCTGCCCAGGATATGTCACAAATTAAAATATGACTCTGTAGAATAGAATGCATTATGAATTATTGCCTTGTGTATTTTTTTGTTACATTAGTCTTTAATGTGAATACAGTTATTCATCTACCCACCTAGAGATTTGATTTCTCAAATGCTTGAAAAAAATATATCTCATTTACTTGCACATGGGCCATAACCCTCAAGCCACATCTGCAGTCAGCAGAGGCCCAGTGTCCTGCAGAGGGCGATCCCGGCCCCGCCAAAAACTCTCCAGGTGCCACCCAAAGGCAGAGGGGTAAGGGAGCAGCAGGCAGGCTGGGGACTGGCTGCCACTTGCACTGCCTCCCCCCACCCCCACCATGGCCTGGGACCGTGGGCAGTGGCATGGGCTGGGGTACAGTTCTGGCCTTGCCAGCCTGTGTCCTGCCGTCAACCGGGACCTTTTTCCCTGCACCTCCTCCCGGACAGCGTGCACTGGGTGTGGGGAGTCCGATGCTAGGTACACCTGTAGCCCCAACGCACTCAACCTGGCAGGCTCTCCGTGCATCCCACACACTCACCCTCCGTCTCTCCACACGGCCACTCAGCCTTCTTTTTACCCCCCTCCTCCTTCCTTTACCCCCAGCCGCCTTCCTTTCGCTCACCCGTCCTTCCCTTGGCCAGCCACACATCCTTCCCACTCACTTGCCAGCTATTCCTTTTCCACCTGCCTACCCCACGCATCCAGCCAAACATCTCTCGGCTGGATCCCGACCCCTAAGGTGGTCTCCCCACATCCACGCTGCCCCGTCCCCACACTAGCCAGGGCATATGATACGTCTTCATAAGAATCATGTCCTGCTGCCCACTTGCTCTCCACCCTGCTGTCCGCAGGGCCAAGCCAAAGCTCCCACGCCTGTCATAAGGCCTGATGAGGCTTGGCTCTGAGCTCCTCTTGACTTAGTTTCCCCCAGTCTCCCTTCTTCTTTTCTCTGGCCCAGCCACAGCGACTTTTAGCCAGGGCCCTGCTGCCACTGGGTCTTTGCACAAGTTCACCCTCTTCCTGGAAGGCCCTCGCCCTCTTTACCGAGTCAGCTCTTCATCCTCAGGGCCCTCCCTGAGCACCTGTTCTGAGTCGGCACAGCCCAGGGGCACAGCCATGGCTACGAGCTCCCACTGGCCGTGAGACTATTTGACCCATGTGTGTCTCCCTCTCTCAGACTCCCAGTATCTAACAGTCTTACCATACTGTGTCCCCAGTGCCACACATAAAAGATGCTCGAGGACACTGGGCAAAGGCGTGGGGGCCAGGCCCCTGAACATGCGGCGGGGGGTTATGCACACGAGAAAGAAACAAGCATCGGGCTGGATGGGGTTCGCAGCCTGGCGCTGGCCCAGGACAGGGAAGGAAATGGGGTCCTGAGACCGCAGTGGGGGCAGTCCTGGGGCTCAGGACAGATGAGACCCCTTTGTTGGCCGCGCCTGGGAGGCGAAGGGCCTTCCTCCCTCTGGTGAAGTGATCCCCAAATGTCAGCCCGCCCTGGTTTACCTTTTCTGAGCCCCTGGGTGCCCCAGCTGAGAGCCTTGTCTGTTCTCAGAGCGCCTCGCTTGGTCTGTTGCCTGGGCTGGGCCATAAGCACCTCCCTGAGGCAGGGGCCGGTCGGGATGGCGAGGCTCTGGGCAGTCGTCCGCCCAGGGCCCTGGTCAGACTCCACCAGTTAGCTGGCCAGGAACCCCGCACCAGCTCAGACGGAGCTGTGGCGTGACGTCAGCGCTCCCTCCCCCAGGCTTATTAAAGAGCCTTCTCTTGGGCCAAGTGACATTTGTATGAGAATCAATTGTAATGAAAGTCGCTATAAGGAGACTGACATTGCAACTGAGATTTCCTGGCTTAGAGAAAGCTGTGACTTCCTCCCTAGAAGAGCTGATGGGCAGGGGGCCAAGGGCGAGCAGAGGGAGGGCTTCTTTGTCTTTGGAGATTTCGTTAAAGGTGAACGGGCCGCCTTCCCAGCGGGCCATTCTTGCGGTGGGAGGCAGGCTCACTTGGGGCCTGGAAAGGCAGGGCTGGCAGGAAGGCCCGCTGGTCTAAAGGCAGCCCCTTCTTCGTGCTGTCTTCTCTGCACGGGCCTCCCAGGGCCATCATCAGGCATGGTGAGCCACGGCAGGGCCTCTGGCAGGGAGTGAACACAAACGCAAAATGCAGGGAGGGAGTGTGGGCCTGCAGGTGTAGCATCTGGGCCTCCATCGCTTCACGGGCGCATCCCTGGGGGGACATGGGCTCCGCTGCCCCGGCAGCCGATTTCTGTAGGGAGGGGCCGGGCCTCTCCTCTCCAGTCCAGACCGGCCCTAGGCTATTTGGCCACATGACTGTTCCTGGGGGGTCTGGTCCTGCTCCCTTCTCCCGTGGCGGTGCCTGCTCTGGGCCGCGAGAACCAGCCTCTGCTCCGAACTTGGTTTCCTCGCTGCCAGGGGCCTCGCCTCCTCCCACCACGACGGCCTCCCCGCAGAGCGCAGCCAGTCCAGCCGCAAAGCAAGACCAGGCTGGACCCGGGGGCACAGCCAGCCCCCAGGCAGGTGAACAAATGTGGTAGTTTAATTTGCTGGTGGAACATGAGAAACCATAATGAACTTGTCCTTGCTCACCAAGGAGCTCCTGACTCATGGAAATTAGCCTCAAGCAGGCAAGGATGAGGACGTGGCATCATCCTTATTTCCTACCCTCCCCTGTCGAAATGGCACGGAGAGAGAAAGGACGAAAATAGCAATCATCGAGCCATTTGCAATCTGATGGCACTTTCTGTTCTGAAGCTCCGTCAGCCTCCTTCCATCACCGTTAGCTCTGAGAACCACAGCAAATTTCTCAGAGTGACTTCTGAGGTCAGAGCGCCCTGGCCTGCCAGGGGTCTCAGCAAGATCCTGGACAATCAGCGCCATCCCCGAGGATAATGCTGACGAGAGCCGTGGGGCGAGTAGGGGGCAGCTAGGTGCCAACCCTGCAGGCTGGCTTCACGCCGCACCCTCTGGCGTGGGCGCCGTGCCATCCGGACCATAACGGGGGAGGGAACTCTGCAGGGGCTGGAAGCGATGGGTCAGCGGGTGAATCCAAGCGGCTGCGCTCGCGAGACTTGGGAAGCGCAGAGCTCATCAACAGCGAGAAGCACGTGGCCCACGCTGCCTTTCTGGGTGGCTGGAGTTCTGGAAGGCCCAGAAATAGGGGGATTTGTTGGCCCGAAGACCCTGGCTTGCCTATGAGCCGGCTAGCCGAATAGTAAGGGACACTTGAAATGCAGGAGGAAGAACTGGTGGAAAAGGGGGTGAGCGTGACTCCCCTGAGCTGCTCCCTGCTCTCTGGGTCTGTGCCTGTTGCTGCCGCTGGGACGGGTGCTCCCCAAGGATTGGCCTGTTGCCTGGGTGGGCCCCCCACCCCCTTCAGTGAGTGTTGGTTCCCAGCTGGGTGCATGCAGGTGCTGCCCCGTTTACAAGGGGCCTTCGCAGATGTGAAGGGGGCCACTTCTGAGCTGGACAGAGCAGAGTCCGTGGGCGAGGGTGATGGCTGGGTGGTGGGTGGGGGCTGAGCTGCTGGAATGTCCACTTTGGCTCTAATGTATACATACCCCAGAGCCCCAAGACACTGCCCTTGAACTATAAAAACCAGACTCCAATCCAAAGAGGCTTTAATATTTCAGGGAACAACCAAGGATTTGCAGATACAGCGTCCCCTGGGATGGCGCACTCAGGACAAGGCTCCTCACAGAGGACGCTCAGGCCGGCTGGTGAGGGGCCCCCAGCTCCCGCCACGCGGCCTGCTCAACAGCCGCTAAACCCAACCCAGAGGAGGCCAAATTGGGTAATCCATCTTGGTATTTATAGCTACCTTCCCTGAGAGCGCCAGGGTACGACAAGCAGGCTAATTTCTCCACAAGCCCCGCCCCAAGGAAGGAGGCTTGTCAGCCTTCATGAAGGACAGGCAGGCATCGGAGTTACAGGGGCTGGGCCTGTTTGCTTATACTCTTAAACTTTCCTGCAGTCCTTACATAAGACCAAGTGAAGCTTTGCACTGCTTTGGATATGAGTTTCCAAGAGACGCCTGGTAACAGCCGGCAGAGCATGGGGGAAAAAACGATACTTGTTTTTTTTTCTGTGCAGCAAAGGTATCTTAAAACCATGCTGGCGTCTCCCACAAAGCTGGGGGTTTAGACCACAGCCAAGGCTCTGCCACTGTCCACAGGGGCAGAATTAATCAATATCATATTACAAAAGCACTTGACCTCGTTTATCCCCACGGATGCTCGAGGAATCCTTAATATTCAGAGCTTTAAGCATGCGCACCTGGCATATTTAATGAGACGCGCCTTGGTGGTCTTGGCCCAGGGACATTTAGAAAGGCTGGCTCTCTGCACTTCTCTGGGGGTTGAGGGGCAGTGACCCAAGCGGGGAGGGGAGGGCTGCGCTCTCGGGGGAGAAGACTGTTGGATGAAGTGCCGCAGGGGAGTTACAGCGGACTGCAGAGGAGGGCGCCTGTGAGCACAGTACATGTTAAGTGCTCAGTAAAAGGCGCCATTACTTATCGTTATTACAATCCACAGTGCAGTTGATTGACCCTTAATTTGGGGTCTCCCTGATGCTGAGAAAATGGCTGCACAGTGAGCTGACTGACCACTGAGTGGACAAAGGTCATTCCACTTGGTGTGATTTTCTCAATTCATGGGATGCAGGGTGGGGAGAGAACAGGAGGCGGCCAGAGCTTCCCCAGGACTGACCTAAGCAGGAGGACATCAACCCAGGTGCTTCTTTCAAGCCTGAAATCACGCCACCTACAGGAAGCCTCCTCTGATTGTCTCAGATGGATCAGGGCTGTTCCTCCTTGGGACTGTGACTAAGACAGACGGCTCTGTCCTGGACTCCATGCCGTCCTGCTGCCCCTGAGCTGGGCCGTGGTCTCCCTCGCTGGTCCCTGCTCGTGGCGAGCACGTGACTGGCTGATGAGGGAGAGGGCGCCGTGCAGCCGATAATCACACACGTTCGCTGCTCTCAGGGTGGTGCAGGCGCCTTCGCCAGCTGTGAAGCTCAGCTACTTCCTTTATGAAATCCTTTAATTTTTTCTTTCAGGATGCTCAGAGAGCCTCGCCCTCTCTTTTCTGGGACAGCTTTTGCCAGATTTATTTTCTCCTTAATTGTGGTCCTCATGTCACATCAGAGCTTGAGGACAGAGTGGATTATTTATTTAAGACAAAAGGTTTTTGGGTCCTCTTGGGTCTGGGCAGACGGGAAGGCAGGGTGAGGTCGCCTGGACCTGCCCACCCAGCCGGAGACTCTCTCCCTGCCTGGGGGTTCTCCCCTCAGTGGGGCACCGTTTCCACCAGCTTTGTCCCCTACCAGGGGCACGGGTCGGAAGTGAGTGCCTTCACCTTGCCCATAGCCCCCTGCGGTCACGGTTTACAGTTGCCATGGCGACACCCAAGGATGCTCCCCTGGATGGCTCCCCGCAGTAACAGCCTCTGTGAAGCTGTCACACCCATGGCCTCGGCTGTCTTTCTCTCATTATTAATTGAAATGTTGAGAGTCGGTTCTCCGTGTGGGCACCAGGCAGCAGTTTGCCACATCCAGCCGGCTCTCTGTGGGGGCCAGGGCACCTCTCCTCAGAGCGGGAGCCCCGAGGCTAATTAGAGGTTCACACGCCACGGATCTGATCCCAAGGTCCCTGAAGAGGGGAACCTCTTGCCAACATACAAGACATTCAGTTGTGAACTGTATTCTTTAGAGGCCGCACTTGGCTTCACTGCGGTGCCTTGCCTGGTTAGGTGCGTTTATCTGGAAGATATTCCATTTTGTTTTCTCTCTTATTTTTTTTTTCTAGAAACTGCAACCAGCAACAAACTGTTCATGAAAAATAGGTCAGTGTTCAGATTAATTAGGAGCCAGATTTCTGAGCATGGCTAAGAAGGGCCCCGCTCCGGCGCTGGCTCTGCTGTGCTAATCCAGCCCATGTTATTTTTAAGCACAAATATCAAAATGTCTCTTGACAAATGAGACGTGAAATGAATGAGTTTTTGCACATAAACTTTTAGTGCAAATATGTATTTGGCTGCTTTGGGTACATATGGGGCACAGGAAGGACTTTCTGGCCTGCCTGTGCAGTAGCTAGAGGAAGATTCAAGTAAATCCCCCACCCCTTTCTTGGCATCACCAAAATAGCTTGTTTTAAAAACCAGAGCACCACAGCATTGTCTGGGACTTCTGAGTTTCTTCCAGATGCAATCTCCTAATGGTGACTGCCGGGGAGATGGGCTGGGGGCACCCCTGAAGTTGCCAATTTGAAACAGCCAGGGTAGCCACCTGACCCAGGCCTGGGAGGACCTCCTTATTACGAACTCAGCTCTGGGCTTGTCCTGGACTCCATCTTTCCTTCTCTGAGGGTGGGCTAGTCACTCCCCAGCCCCCTATGGCCATTTTTTCTCCACTGGGCTCTGAGTCCATGGAGTCCCGAGTGGCTGCATCACCCAGAAGCCCCTGCCCTTAGAGACTGGGAGGGTTTGGTCAAACGGTGGCTCTGGCGGAAGACTAGAGGACAGGAGGAGATGAGGCCCTTGCCAGGCCTCTGTGGGCTGGCTGTTCCCTCTACCCAGACAGCCAGTCCCTAATGGCTCCCCCCACCCACCTCCCTTTCAAAATATTTGCCCCTTTCAAAATATTCTCCGTCGATTTATTTATTCAAAACCAATCACACGCAAAGAGTAGCACCACGCTTCTGCCAGCACCCTGACCTGTCTGTTAACCATGTTAACCAAGTCCTTCCTGGCCCTCCCTCTGAGCTGCGGAGAAATGTGAGCCGGGCAGGCTATGCCTGCGGTGCCGGCCGCCAGCTCCTGTCCAGCTGGGGGCTGGGTGGAGCTCTGCTCACTGCTCCTCAGCGCAGCCCTTCGGAAAGGTGCTTAATGCCTAACCCACAGAACAGTCTGCAGCTCACCCCTTCGACAGTCTGGGGGCCTTGGGTGGTGGGATGAGAAGAGGCACCTGAGAAGGCACAGCTGGGCCTCTCTGGTGGCGCAGCGGTTAAGCACTGCGCTGTGGAGCTGTCGGCAGCAGTGACACGAGTTTGACGCCTGGCCTGGGAGAGTCCCACATGGCGCCGCAGACCTCTCCTGCCTCGCCCACTGCTCCCCTCAGCAGTGTATTTCTGTCCATCTGATTGTTCTGCTCCCCACTCTGTCTCTGGTGAACCCTCTCTCCGCCCCACGCCTCTAGCCTATACCCCAGCTTGCATGCATGCATAAATAAATAAATCTTTTTTTTTTTTTTAAAGGCACAGTTACCTCCTTAGGTGTGCTAGAGGTGGATTGGAGGTCACCTAACCCACGTCTCCAGGCTGAGTGGACACAGAGGGCTCTGCAGCTGAGGCTCCCCCGAGGGAGCCTACCTGAGGGGCTTCACCTGCAGAACTGAGGACACAGACTTTCCGGTCTTCCAACTGCAGGCCCACCTTTCTGGCCTTCCAGATGGGAGCTGGAACGGAACTTGGGGTTCTTTCTGAGATGTATCTGCATGGTTCCAGGTCTCTTCAGGAGTTGGGAAAGGGTTGGGGGTGACGGACCTTAGGGGCCACCACATCCCGATCCCAGTGGCGCTGCCCTGTTGGCCCTGGTGGAAACCGTGCTTTCTGCATGGAAATGAGCACCATCTCCCACTCCTGGGAAGACAGAGGAGCTCCTGACCTTGGCCGTGGCCCTGAGCTATCTGGGCATTAATATGCTGCCCTGCAGCTGTTTGCCCAAGGCCCACCTGCGAGCAGGCCCTGGGCACTGTGCTGTCAGAACTGAGCTGACCAGGAAAGCTCCAGGTTTGCAGAAAGAAAGGCATTGTCAGCGCCACCGCACACAGATGCTGTGCTGGCGCCCCCTTGTGGCCAACACAGATAGTGTCAGCACAGTCAGATCAGCCTTGGATCTTAGATCAGCCTTAGAAGATCAGCTTCTGGCCAGGGGCTGGAGATTCAAGCAGGAATGAACTAGCGACCTTGCTCATTCACATTTTTGTGAAGACTACCAAGTTCACTCTCAGATATCTCCTTCACATCGTGCTTCCTTGACCAAAGGTTTTAATGGCTCCCCTTGGCATTCAAGGCCCTCCATAGTTTGGCCTCCAACTGCCAACCACTCATCTTTATCTTCCTCACTCTTTCTTCTCTGTCCAGAGAAGCTAATGGCCATGGAGATAATAGTGAATATTATACAGCAACTACCACACAGAAATGCCTCTGAGGTCAGGGATTAATTACTGTTTTGCAGATGAAAAAGTACATTGAAAGATGTTAAGACACTTGCCTGAAGCCATGTACTCAGTAACTTCTACAGACACAACTCGTATCTGGGCTTCTGGCTTCCAGAGCCTCTGCTTGGCCTCCTACTCATGGGCTCTGGCATATCCCAGACCTGTGACCCACGTTGCTTTTGAGGGGCACGAGGGGGTGGGGCAGTGGGTCATTTCTTTACCAACGAGCTTCAACTAGACAACCACTCTAAAAGCCAATAAGCACTTATCTAACATACCTACTGTGTGCTAGGCAGAGATAGTTAACTCTTCCAAAGATTCACGTGCTCTTTCTCTGGTGAGTAGATGAGGGTGGAAAGCAGCTGTTGAGCTGAGGCTGCCTTTTCCAGACTGCTTTGCATCTATATTGGACCATGTTCTGGTTAAGGCTGAGGGTGAAAGGGAATTTACCACTCCTCCTCTGGCCCTTAAAACCTCTCTGGCCACTCCGAACACCAAATTTTTCTCTGAGAGAATTATGCCCCCCCAAATCAGTTTGCATGACTATTTTCTCAATCTTCTAAGAATGATACATGCTTAGGACCATTCTAAGTGCGCACGAGAAGTTAACCCATTACACACAACATATGCCTTTGAACATTAGGACTGTTCTCTCAGGAAACTGAATTGAAAATGGCTGCTCCCACTCTCTTTTCCCTTGTCTGCTGGGTATATGTCAATGTCCAGACTGACACTGGGGTCACGTGTTGAAGATGTCAAAGTCTCTGTCAGCCTGAGTCCCTGAATGACTACATGGAACAGAGCCCCCACATGCCACTGCAGGGCTTGATGTGAGCTGGAAAGAAGATCTTGGAATTGTGTTAAGTCATTGGCATTTGGGGTTTGTCACAACAGCTAATGTTGTCTTAAACTAATGTGGGGGATAGACAGCTCTAAATCAAGTGAGGGTTTCTGGGGCCATTTGGGAAGTGGCCATCCATAGGTTCTAGCTGACCCACCTTTCCTAGAACCTGGGAGGAAATCTTGTGGGTCCCTGGGACAAGGCCTCCGGATCCAGCCAGCAGCCTAAGCTGCAAGGAGGAGGCCCCTACAGAAGCGGAAACGAATGAGAAATAACTGAGCTGATGCGGAGAGCACACAGCAGGAAAGAAGGCTAGAATGCCTGTCTCTGGGGTTGAGCAGGATAGCTCAGGAATCTTAGGAACCTTGACAAACCCTCAAGCTGGTGGCAGCTCGTTGACAACTGTGACAGTAGGGGGTGACTGTGTGCTCCATCCCACTGGGGAGGTTTAAATGCGACTATACCAGAGCCCAGTGCTACAAGACCAGTAGAGATGCTCTTTGAGGGACTGGGGTTCAGAGAGGGCAAGACTCACTTTAAATCACACGCAGAGAGTAGCCCTGGAGCTGAGGCCACCTCTGAGGCCCATCTTTGAGTAGGCAAAGAGGGTGGGGGGTGCCTTAGGAAAACGCATAGAAATGAACAGCAAACCTTCTACCCTTCATGAAACCTCTTGATTTCAAAGTGGTCCCTCCTAACCCAGAGCTGCCTGCTCTTGTCCTCAGTACATTTTCCTGACTCTCGGCTCTCTGACTCCCCTTTCACATCCCTCAGCCTTCCTAGCAAAGCAAGGCTTCACTTAGGAAAGCAGGCCTTAGCTTCTGGTTCCCTCCTAAGCATGGTATAGGGCTCTACCTTCAATCCCACACCCCCACACCCCACAAAGGCGCAGAGAACCGGAGCAGTGATTTATCACAGAGCCCGTGCTTAAGATCATCCTGGACTTAGCGCGAGAGAGCAGAGGCTGCACAGCCCGGCCACCAGCGGCTTAGACAACATTCCGTGCAGGCAAGCACTTGCGGATGTCCACTGCCTGAGCGCTACTACCACCTGCCACTCAAATGGACACGACTGCCCCACTGTCTGGGCACCAAAGGCTGCGGCTGAAAAGCAGGCCCATCCGCTTCAGACACAGCACCCAAGGGCCAGATCTCCAGACTCAAGAGGGCGCCCGACACTCCATGCATACCCTCCTGCACCTGGAGGACACTGGCAAGGTCGCCACCACATTCATAAATGCACGGCTTGAAAGCTACAAGAGGTCAACAGTAAAGACCAGAAAACAGTTGAAACCAGGCCCAGAAAATGCCCTGAGCGCTGGAGTTAAGGAGGAACAACCCCAGTGGCGGCTGCCCTTCCGCAGCCCTGGCGCCGGCGCCCCCTCGTCTGCCCTTACCTGAGCCGTGCCTCTGGCGCAGAAGGACCGCCTGGCCAGATGGGGGCGACGCCGAGGAAGCAGCGGCCGCGGCCGCGACAGTGGTGGTGGCTGCGTGGGCCGCGGAGGCAGCAGCGGCCCCCGGGACTGCGGGACCAGGGATGGCGGGGGGGCTGCCGGGAGGCGGGCTCTTGTCGCTGCGGCCAGGCTCAGAGGTGGCGCGGCCCGCAGCACCGGTGGCGCCCACGTTGTTGGCGTTGGCGGCGCTGGCTGGGCCATGGCGCCGCGGCCCGCTGCTCTGAATGTGGGACACAGCCTCCGCCGCCTGCATGTTGGGCGGCGCGAAGCGCGAAAGCACGCGCAGCAGCGCCTGGGCCTTGTGCTCCTGCGTGTCGTCGTCGCTGTAGTCCGACACGCGGCACTCGTACACGCCCTCGTCCTGTCGCCGCACCGCCGACAGCCGCAGCCGGTGGGAGATGTCGTTGCCCTGGACCCGCACCGTCTGCAAGAGAGTGGGCCTGGCTCAGAGGCTGGGATGGGCATGTCTGTGTCACTGCATCCCCAAACTTCTCAGTCCCGTTCTGCGCATGCTCACAATGCAGCTTTCCTTTCAGCTGTGTATCCCAGTGGTTTGGGGCTCCCAACTCTGATTCGAACCTGGTCCCCCTGCGCGTTGCTCTGTGCCCAGTTTCCCACTATCTTAACTGAATGCCTTAGGTTGCATCCTCTGGCCCACACAAACCTACTCTCGGCCCTTTCACGGCTTCCCCTTCAGGGCGCAGTGCTCCCTCCTCCCTCCCTCCTGGCCTCTCGCTGCTCAGACTTACACGCTCAGGCATCGCAGCTGACCAGGCCTTACAGCTGACCGTAACCACACTGGGGCTCAGCCTTGAGGAAGGTCTCCACACCCCCTGCACCAAGGTTCCTCCTCTGTTCTAGACCCTGAGGGCTTGAACGGTGTCCTCCTTAGAGTACCCACACATACATGCCCAGTTATGTGCTCGCCCAGTCCTCTACAATCAAACCTCTGCCTCCCTGAGGAAGTGAGTTAGCTCAGGCTGCCGCCAGGCCCCCTGATCCCTGCTACTTATTAGCCTGCCTTTCTGCTAAGAACCTGCTTTTCCATTCACAGCTGGAAGCTCCTGACCAAGGGCCCGTCCTCAGCAGCACGGTGGCAAGGCAATGCTTCGGTGTCTCCCCGGGGCATCCTAGCAACCCTGACCTCTCAACCAAGCCCAAGGGCGGTCCTGCTAGTCTTTCTGCTCCAGCTCGGAAAGTTTGGGCACATCTCTCTGAGGTACGAACCCCACCACCCCAGCCCTTGGCAGTCTGGCAAGAAGGCCCCCCTCCCGACCACCGCCCCCAAGCCTTTAATACCCAACACTTCCACCCACAAACCAGAACTCCGGGGGTAAGGGGGGCGCCGGGTGTGTGTGGGCGGATGGGCCTCACAAGCCGGCCAGATCACCGATGGCGCGCCAGGGAGAGGGGCAGCAGCCTCAAATTGCCTGCGGATACGCCAACAGAGGGCAGGTAGAGGCGCTGAGGCGTGTTTTTTTTACAGGTGAGGGTGTTTGACAGAGAGTTTTACAGGTGAGCGTGGAGCATAGGAAGACTCCTCAGGCCTGGGACCCTGATTTACACAAAGGAGAACCCGATCCCGCTACCGGCGACAGAGGGCGCCTAGACACGCCAAGCAACCAACAACGCAAGGCTGCGTTCAGCGGCCGCATGGCTCAGCCGCGGAGCCTTCCTAAAAGGGAGGAAGCTGTGGGGCGCGAAGCGGCCACAAGGGGTCTCCCGCGGCCCGCGCTGGGCTCCACACTTACGCTGATTTTAGTTGCATCCTTATTTGTTACCTAAAATGCAAAGAGGGAGAGAGAAACATTAGCCTCCTGGCCTCCAGGCTCCGAGAGCTCAGATCTGCCTCCAGCAAGGGGACCCTTCGCAGGCAGGCTGGGATTCGGAACTACTGGCGACAGAGCAGCAGCGGAGAGCAGAAAGGCCATCAAGATTTTTAGGAGTTATACGCGAAGGAAGCAGGGCTTGGAGCCAGCAAGGTGCCTGGCTCAGGAGGGGCAGCCCTTGCGCACCTGCGGCCAAAGAGGGAGAGCTGGATTGCCAGCAGAGGGCAAGGGAGACCCATTTCCTCCCGCGGAGCGTGCTGTTCCCTGCCTTGTTTGTGTAAAGTCCCCGAAAAGCTGGATGGAGGGGCGGGGGTATCTGGCCACGACCCAATGGGAGATGTGAGCAGTAACTCTAGGTGGGACCCTGGGTAGAGGATAGGTGTGTGTGTGTGGAGAGTGTTTGAAGAATGTGGGTGCAGAGGCAGACGACAGTGGGTGGCAGTTTGCAACCACAGGGAGGCCTTCCTTCCGACCCTGTGGGGCTGGAGGTGACCTGGCAGCTTTTCTGTCCAAGGTGCTCTGTCCCCTCTGGAACCCAAGCCCAGGCGCTTAGCTCTTTGGCCCTGTGCTCTCTGGGGTGGCAGAGGGCAGGGAAAGTTTGGCTGGACCAAGTGATCTCCTTTCATCCCCCAGCACCCATTAGACCCTGGGTGCAGCCAACCAGCAGGAGAGGGTGAACTAGACAGACGTGGCTTTTTAGGGGCTAGCCCCGGAGTTTGGGAGGTTTTGGGAGAAGGGAATGAATTACCAGGGTTGGGGAAAAAAGAACTGTTGTTGAAGATGCTGGGGGATGGAGAGGGTGGGAGATGGGCTGTGCCACAGGGCGGCGCCCTGCGTGGCCACTGGTCAGCCTGCCTTGCACGGTTACCCCGGCCTCCAGGGCCTGAGCCCCTGAGCACCAGCGCTGCATGAGCGATCGGTTACCTTGCTCCGGGCGCCTGGCACGCTGAGCGCCAGCTCGTGCAGCAGCTCCCGGGGCGGCTCCTTGAGGTACCACCACTGAATCTCCAGCGAATAAGAGGTGGCTCCGCTAGCCCGGAACGCACAGGGCATTTCGATGTCGTCTCCCTCCCTTACTGTCACATCTTTGGGGACTTCGGTAAATGTAGCTGGGGGCGGGGGAGAGAGAGGCGTGACCAGCTGTGGGGCGGGGGCCTAGGGCAACCCGAGGCGAGACGGTCAGTCTCCGGCTTGCCGGCCGTGGGCTTCCCACCCGCAGGCTGCCCCGGGGCTCACGGTGAGGGGCACTAGCAAAGTTCGGTCTAGCAGCTGCCAGGCCGCAGTCGAGACGACTCGGGCGGGGCAGCAGGGGCGGCTCAAGCTTCTCTCCCCGCACCCCGCCGCACTAACAGAGCTAGATTGGGGCGCGCCAACTCCCGCGCCCCGCAAGCCCTCCTTCAGCTGAAACCCGGTCCGGCTTCAAATGACCCGGGCGCGGGCACAGCTGTGGCGGCGACCCTTCACCGTTCTCCTCCCCCTACCCTTCGGGCCACGGCTGCACACGGGGATTGCTGGAGACGGTGAAGCCTTCCCTTTCCCTTGCTCCTCCTCCACCGCAGCGACCCGGGGAGGCCGACTCTGGCGGCCCTGGCAAGAACCCCCGAGCCCCCGCGGCAGCAAAGTTCCCGCGCTCACCGTCGGCCACGAAGAGCAGCAGGGCGTGCAGCAGCAGAGGCGGCAGGTATCCGAGGGCGCCGAGCCGGTTCCGCTGTTCCATCTCCCGCGGGGGGCGCGGCGGCGGCGGGGGCCCGGGCGCGGAGAGGCGGCGGTGGCGACAGCGTGGGCTCGGATCCGGCTTGGGCTCCGGCTAAGACGCCTCCGAGCCAGCCATGGCCCCGCGCGGCGCCCCCTCCCCCGGCCGCCGGCGGCCGCCAATCAGCCCCGCTCCCTAGCCGGCTTGCCCGGCGCGGCTCCGGCTGGGGGCGCTGCGCGGGGTGCGCAGAAGGCTAGGTCCCGCCGGGAGGCTGCTGGCTATCTGTCCGTGTCTCGCTGTAGCCGGCAGTTCACAGGACGATGGGGAACCTCAGTTCAGTCTTTGCCGGGCGGGCCGGGCAGGGGCTGGGCCGCGCAGGGACCCATCCCCGGTCAAGGGAGTGAGCTCCTCGGAGCCGAGAGCTCTATCTCCCGGTCTCCGCTGGTTTGGCTCCCGACTGCCACCTCCTCCGGCTCCCACCGAGCTCTCCCGCCGCCGCCCCCGCCGGTCCCTCCGCGGCTCTTTCCGCAAGGCGAGTGGGCGCTCAGCCGCGGCGCGCAGACCTGGCGTTGGACCCAGCGCAGCGCGGAGAGAGAGGGTCCGGCGTGGTGGACCCGGAGCCGGAGAGAGGCAGGGAGAGGGGGTGGAGGGGAAGGGGAAAGGGAGGGGGCGGTCAGTGGCTGGGCTCCGAGCCGCCTCCACCGCTGCATTACCCCCGCCCTCCCCTCCCCTTCCACAGTCGGCACCGCCCCCGCCCCCGGAGCGCGTCCCCCTCCCCCGCCGGGGTCGCCCGGAGGGACCACAGTCTCTCCGGCTTTAGCGCAGCCCCGCCCCGCACCAGCTTTGGCTGGGGGTCCTCCCACCTAAACTCTCCCTGGCTTCTTCCCAGTCTCCATCGCCCGAGACGGCCGCTCGTCCCTGCACCCCGCGTGTCCCGCGGCCCTCTCCGCAGACCCCTGCCCTCAACTCCTTACCCCGGTCTGGGCAAAGAGATGCACCTATCTTTGTCCCAGGCCCAGGCCATGTTGGGTGGGTGGGCGCCGCGGGCCGGGGAGAAGGGCGGAGCTCTGTGCCGGGCCGGGGACGAGGCCGGGTGACGGCGGCGACGCCGGGAGTCTGCAGTGTGCGAGCGAGAAGTGAGCGTGGAGCGCCCGGCGAGCAGGTGCCTGTGGCGCGGAGAGCGCACGAGCGAGCCAGCTAGCAGCGGCCGTGAGTGACAGCAGAGGCGGCGGGGGTGGGGTGGGGTGGGGTGGGGAGAGCCCGGCACGACTCAAGGCCCCGGAGGTTTCCGGGCGGGGGGTGGAGTTCCTGCACCTCGATCGCTGGACCTTGAGTCCGCGCTCGTTCTTCGCCAGCCTCTGCTTCCGCTTCTCCCGTGCAAGGGTGGGGGATCACGAGGCAGCGTGAGGCAAAGGTCCGGTGCCCACTGCCGCGTTCCGGAGCCCATCCCCCGCCTCTGTATCCTGCCCCCCCTTCTCTGTACTTCC
>PVIJ01009742.1:0-64892 GCA_004024925.1 Scalopus aquaticus
GGAGGGGAGGATAAGGGCACAAAATGGAAGAGAGGAGAATACAGGGGACCATGGAGATGGATCACGGGTGAATTGGTGGTGGGCTGCCCAAGGGGAATACAAAATGTAAAAGACACAAATAACAATAAAAAAAAATGGAAAAAAAAAAACAACAACAATTCTGTAACTGTTGTCTTAGTTGCTCTTTCTCTTGAATCATTCATTCTGGGAAAGTCAGCTGCCATGTCTTGAGAAGCCCTGTGGAAAAGGCTTCTCTCCTATTCCTATGTACAATTTTTTTTTTAAAGATTTATTTATTTATACATACAAGCTGGGGTACAGGCCAGAGGTGCGGGGTGGTGAGAGGATTCACCAGAGATAGAGTAAGGAGCAGAACAGGCAGATCAGAAATACACCGCTGAGGGGAGCAGCGGGCGAGGCAGGAGAGGTCTGTCTGCCACACCATGTGGGATTCTCCCTGGCTGGGCATTGAACTCGCGTGGCCGCTGCCGACAGCTCCACTTTGCATAATGCTCTCCAGGTTTACCCATCTTGTCACATGTGGCAGGACTTCCTTCTTTATTAAGGCTGAATAATATTCATATTTTAAATGTCAAAGTGTAAGATTTGAAATTTTTTTCAGAAGTCGAATGTGGCTGTCTACACTAGATTCTATACACATTTATGATTACTGAATAAGCCTGTATGTAAAAACAAAAGACAAGTCTAAGAAATCTCTTCAACTTAAATAGAGGTTTCTAGTCTGTCTCCAAATTCACCCTCTTGATTTTAGTTCAAACACGTAACACTGAGTGACTCCCTCCTTCATAATGCAGAACTTTATTTCTTCCCTTCTTTGTCCATATGCCCAAATTACATCCAGTGTTTATCAAGTTATACTTAATTACGCTGAATATTTTGGCACCAAAGATATTCTAATTCTCTTACCAATGCCTCTTTCAGGCTGTTTCTGCTCAATTACACAGTCCCTTGAGATGGGCACATGTTAATTCCAAAGACTGAGTGGACCTTTCAGAAGCAGGAGAATGAAGGGGAAACCACAGAGGCTGGACTGACATTTTGTTTGTCTTCTAAAGCTGGATTCTCAGAATTGAGTGAACATTGAGTCAAATGCCCCGGGAAATCTGCTCCATCTTTCAGTCCCTCTCCTTCACTCCAAGACAAAGCAGTTATCAGAAGTTATCAGTTGACTTACATGTAGGTGTGAAAAGTTTAAAGTTTTTAAATCAGAAAGAGGCCAAAATTACTTGAAAGATGATTAAGAACAAAAATGGAGAATTACCATAAGGAAAAGGTATAAATTAGACATATTCATGGTGTATCTAATAAGGTTTTGAAGACAGTCAAATATACAATAGAAGACTGTCTATATACAAATTTTGATGCAGGTATATACAATGATATATACATAGATATAAACATTATATATGCATGTATTTTTAAAACCCACGTCTTTGGTATACAATAGAATGTTCTCACATCCTCCTAAAATAATCTCTTAGGGAGCCTTTAATTCCGAGCACACAGTTCTATTTATTCGGTTTCTGAGGATTAGTATTGGGAACAACTTGATGTAATGCTTACTGGCTACAATACTAGGTTTCTCTATGTATGTCCAACATCCAAATTGTGATTCAATTAGATAAACAGCACCTTCTCTTCTGAATGTGCCAGTGTCTGCATATGTGAAGTAGAATATTACTTTGGTAGTGAGAAAGCCAATTCTTTAGAAAATCTTCATCCCCCACCCCTCTTTCTAGATCCTGAGATTTAGCTGTGCGACAAACAAAAAGAAGAGAAGAAAAATGCTTTTTCTTGGAAGTCACAAAAGACCAATTTTCTTCTCTTTTTTTTGAGTGCTGCAAAGCACACATAAAACAGGACACATCTCTAAAAAACTCTGACATATCTAACAGCCACAATCTTTTGTGTATGTGTTAAAAAAAAAAAAGACCATTCACAGAAATATCATCACTGCCAAAGGAAAAAATGCTGTCTGAATCCCTTTTCACTTCCTCCTTGCAAGGATGACTTGAGCTTTGTTAACTTAGCACCAGAAGACAAGATCTCTGTTGCTTCGGGACAGGCAGGCCAATGAAGTTGTGATTGACTTTGTCGCCTGGATGTGGTCACAGAGGTATCAGAGGTTGATCATGTAGTTATTGGTTAAAAACGATAATCATCTAAAGAAAAGTACATGAATAGTGTCTATACTTTCTTAGAACTGGGAGGTGGCTTCCTTGGTGACTCTTTTCCCTCACCCTAGTTTCATAAAAGGAATTGCTAAATATTGAATTTGGTGTTCGCCTAAGGGTAGATAAATCACCTAGGAAGGTATGTGTCCTTATTTATGTGAAGCAGCTGATCACTCAATTTGGTTCTAACAACAACAACGATAACAACAAAATCTACTGAAACCATTGAGGGAGAGGAAGATTATCAACAAAAGTCATCTAGAACAGGTAACAATTCTGAAAATAGAGTCATTCAAAGCTATGGGAGTCACAGAAAGGCATAAAGAGGTCTTTTGGGTTCTAAAGAAGACTTGAAGACTGCATTTGTCTGGTTGGTCTTCAGAGATCAGGGAGGGAAGCAAAATTTATATAATCAGCAAAAGCTCATTTTGAGGCCTCCCTGATGGTACAGGGGTTAAAGTCTCAGCCCTATCAAGCTATGGCCAGTCACTGCAACAAGAGTTCAATCCCCAGTCAGGGAGATAACCCACAAGGTGCAGCAGACCTCTCCTGTCTCGCCCGCTGCTCACCTCAGCAGTGTTCTTCAGTAGATCTGCCTGTTCTGTTCCCTACTCTGTCTCTGGAAAATCCTCTCACCCCCTCCCCACACCTCTGGCCTAAACCCCAGCTCTTGTATGCATAAATAAACAAATCTTTAAAAAAAAAAAAGCTCCTTTTGAAGCACACCGTGGGAGACCATGATGGGATTAGATGCTCTTTTGTTTTTATGCATCAAAACCTCTCCTGCCTAGCCTGCTGCTCCCCTCAGCAGTGTATTTCCGATGATCTGCCTATGCTGCTCCCCACTCTGTCTCTGGTGAACCCTCTCTCTGCCCCATGCCTCTGGTCTGTACCCCAGCTTGTATGCACAAATAAATAAATCTTTTAAAAAAATAAACTTAAAAAATAAAAAGAATCTGAAAGAGCAAATGCAGGAAATCTATGAGAACTTAGAAAATATTTTATTTAGTAATTAAGATACAGTGAATATTATACCCATAAAACAAGAGTAAAATGCTAAAGAAAAAGCAGTAATTAGAGAAAAAGAAAGACATCTTAAAAATTAAGAATATGATTAGTGAATTATAAAACTCAGTGCTAGGGAAGAACTTCAGAATAGATAAAAAGAACTAGTGATCTGAAAAACCAAATCAAAGTATTTTTCCCTGAATATAAAGTCAAAAATCAAAGAAAATAATTATGAGAAAAAAGAAATACAGAAGATTCAGAAGAAAAAAGTTTTGTGAGAATTACAGGACATCATGGATAAGATGAGAGAAAGGCATTAATAGACAAATACATTCCCCCAGGTTAAAAAAGTACTTAAGTATTAAGGTTAAAATTCAAAACCCAACAAGTCTGAAGCTGCTAAGTGCCAGCAAGAATATTGAAAGGAGTGGTACACAGATATATTCTACTGGTATTTATGAGTTCAAAAATTAAAGAGTAAATGTTAAGCATCCCAGGGGTTGGGTAGGGTGGAAACAGTTTCCTATAAAGAACTGGGCTTTGACTGGCAAAAAAAAAAATTTCATTTTTTATTAAATGTTAGGCAGCTATGGAACATATGCATACTTTGAAGAAATAGGATTTCGAACCTATAATTCTACCCACAGCTGCACTAGTTTTTGAGCAAGTGAGCAAAATGAAGACATTTTTCATGTGCAAGGATCAGAATGTATACCATGGTGGAAGAAAAAAACTTTATGGATTATTTTAATAGCACTAAGTTAAAATTTCTTCATTCTAAAACCACTAACTGCTAAATACATAGAATTGTTTTCCATTTAGTCAGAAATGTTTTTTACACATATATGATTAGAAGAACAAAAAAGGAAGTAAATGGTTAATAGCATAACTTAAATGAAGAATAACAAGCAGAGACTTCATGAACAAAAATGATTTTCAGAAAAATGAATAATTCACATAAAAAGGCTTAAAGTAAACAAAGATATGCATCGACTTGCTTGTTCGTAACAGAAAAAAAATCAAATTAATAGTGATTTGAAAAAAGGTTTCCCACATAAAATAAGCCTAATAGGAAGGTCAGGGGTGGTATGACAGGAACAGTGTCATCAGGAACCTAGACCCCTAAATTTCTGTTCTGCCATCTTCAGGTCTCGCCAACCTGTTCAAGTCACCTGGTGATCCAAAAGGGTTTCGAGAATTCCGCCCATCACATTCAAATTTCAGATGTGAAGGGCAACTGAGCAATCACAAGTGAGACAGCATCTTTTAAAGAGAACCCTGGGGCCCCATTTACATCCCATTGGCCAGAACTGTGTCATTAGGGCAAGAGAGGCTAGAGATTTACCTTTTATTCGGTGTAGCAATGTATGTTGAACTAAAAATCAGAGCTATATTTCAAAAGAGGTAGAGGAGACTGGATACTAGGAGACCACCAGAAGTATTTGCACAGAATACCAGTTTCATTTTATTTTTTAAAATGCAACTTGATGCTCTAAGACATAACCTTAACTTTTTTTTTTAAGTAGCCAGATGTAATATTATTGGAAGAAACAAGCTGTTCTCCTGGGACTTGACACTAATTCTTCCCACTTTTATTGAAATATAAATGACATATAGCCCTATAGAGGTTGAAGATTTAGAGTATAAAGGTTTTATTTACATGTATTGTGAAATGATTACTATAAGTTTACTTACCATCCATTATCTCATACAGATATAAAGAAAAATATTGGTTTTCTTCCTCTTACGATGGGCACTCTTAGGATTTACTCTCTTCACTTTCACATATGCCACACCACAGTGTTAACTATAGTAATCAAGCCATATATTACACCCAGAGCTTATATATAACCAGGAGTTTGAACTTTTTAACCACCTTTCTCCAACTCCCCTTTCCCTGCACTCCCAGTCTCCAGAGACAATAAATCTGGTCTTTTTCTATGCATTTTGTTTCTGAGTAAATTTTTTTTGAATGAATATTTCACCATTTGTTAAATGCTCTAAATCCTTAGCAAAGTTTCCAGAGACTTGGAATGACTTACTGAAAAATATATATTTTCATAAGTTAAACTGCTGTTTTGCTGGAGAAAGTTTCTAAGAAGTTCTGTCCCCAACCCTATTCTACTCATCATTTCTGATGAACAATCTTCAGCCATTCTTATATTTATTCTCATAGATGATGACTTTTATCTGACTATTTATAAGAATTTTGTTCTTTATCTTTTGTTTTCAACCATTTAACAATGATGTGCCTTGATAGGGATTTGGTTTTTGGTGGTTTTGTTGTTTTTTGTTTGTTTTTGACTTGGGGTTTATTAGTCTTCATAGATTAATGGATTGATGTTATGAAACAAATGCAGAAAAATTTCATTCAAAATGTCCTTAAATATTTTTTTGTCCCATAATTCCCTCCTCTTCTTCTAAATAACACGCTAGATTGCCTATTTTCTTATACGTAATTATAGAGTTTGTCTTCAAACTCTTCAGTTCAGCAATTTCTGTTAGCATTTCTTCAAGTTTCCTGATCTTTTCTTCTGTTACCTCCAAACTGATGTTAATCTCACCCATTATTGCTTCAGGTATTGCATTTTTTTTTTAATTTTTGATATTATATTTATCAGTTCTAAGATCTCCATGATTCCTTTTCTTTTCCCTTTTGGCATTTTCATAGCGTTCCTGAAATTCCTGCATTTTTATAGAGTATGTCCATTTTTCCTATTAATTCTTTAGCCAAATTATGACAGTAATTTAAAAATCCTTGTATGCCGATTCCAGTATCTGCTTTGTCTGTTTCCTTTTATTTCCTGGGTATTTTTTTCTCTTTTTATGAGTCACACCTTTCTGTTTCTTTGTGTGTCGGTAATTTTTATTTTATATTGCACATTATAAATGATGCATTGTGAAAACTCTAAATTCTGTTATCTTCCCCTGATGAGTATTGGGGTTTTGTTTTAGGAAGCAGTAACTTTCTTATGGGTAACCTTAACCCTTTGCAAGCTTGTTTCTCACATTTGTTGGGCAAACTGTGTTATTTTTGTCCTAGTCCTAGTCTCTATAAACTCTTGAGTTTATAGCCCTGGAATGTGGTATGATGCTTCTGGAATATCAAAGGAATGCAAAAGATGTTTATCAAACCTTCTAGTTTGGTAGATTTTAACTTCAAATTTTATCTCTCCAGCACCAGGAAATTGCTGAAATCTCTGCTCAGTTCTTTCATCCATCCAGCTGTTGTTTTCTGCTATGTTCCTTGGAGATCTGCCCTACGCATTTGCAGTTGAAGAGTCAGCCAAGGTTTTGAGAAGATTTTGTACATAGTTCTAGGGCTCCACACCCCCTCTTCCCTCATTACTCCTAATCTTCTGGGATTTCCCCACCCCCTTCAATTTCCAGTTGTCCTTGCAATCCTGTTCTTAGCCTCTAACTCTACAGTCCAATCATTTTGTGTTCTGCAGACCAGTGAATATCCCCAGGCAGGAAGCCGGTTAAATGTGGATTGTATCTCCTTTGATTTGTACCTGCTTTTTGTTCTTTAGTGCTTTGAAGCAGATACATAAACAGAGTTTATAATCAGTAAGAGGTCTAGTCTGATACAAACTACTCTGCCATTTCTTGAAGCCTTTATATTCTTTAAACATAAATGAGGTTATGCTATATAGTCTTTTTTTTTTTTAAGATTTATTTATTTACACATACAAGCTGGGGTACAGGCCAGAGGCGCAGGGCGGCGAGATGGCTCACCAGAGACAGAGTGGGGAGCAGAACAGGAAGATCAGAAACACACTGCTGATGGGAGCAGCGGGCGAGGCAGGAGAGGTCCGCCACCCATGTGGGATTCTCCCTGGCTGGGTGTCGAACTCTCAGTGCACGCTGAGACAGCTCCACAGCTCCACAGCGCAGCGCTCAACCGCTGCGCCACCGGGGAGGCCCTATATAGTCTTTTTATAACACATTTAGTTGAACAATATATTTTAGATAACATTCTATGTCAGTATATATTAATTAACCTAAATTTCCTTTGTCTGACATACAGTGCTCCAAATATTCAACTCCAAGACTGTATGTAAGGATAAACTGTTAAATGGGGCAAAGATTATGAAGCAGACTTCTTTCAATACTCTTTTGGAAAATACTAAACAACTATCTTTTGAAGAATGAATCAAAGGAGACTAATTACATTTGGGTCTGCAGTATCACAAAATTAAATAATCTTTCGTTAGTGTGCATTTTGGTTGTTTCCAGTTTTCCCTAACTCAAGCAATGATGTAACAGACACGTTTGAGCTTTAATTTTTGGTCTTTCCTACAGAATCATTACCCTAGGAGTCAGGCTGTTGAGCCAAAATCATTCCACATTTAAAATTTTAATATATAATTATTAATTACTCTCCAATAAAGGGTATATAAATACACTCCCCAACAGTATGTGAAATTTAATTTTTCAGTTTATGCCTTTTTAAATTTCAGTTAGCAAGTGGGTGTGGTTAGTCTTCTATCTTTAAAGTGCACTTGACTTTCCTTAAAATTTACTAAGAAAATGTTTCAACTTTTAATTTGTTCTCCTTTCAAAAGTAAGGCAGGTAAGGAAGCTACAACAGTATGTGAAATCTATTTCTTCACAAATTAAACAACATTTAATATTATCAATCTTTTAAATTTTTTCTATAAGCATTAACAATGCTCATGGGATCTCATGACAGAGAAACTAATCAATCATCTTTTGCTGTTTTCAGTCTTGTGTCTGAGCTATTATTGTCCCTACCAATTTTCCAACACTGTGTCTCAGACTTGACCTTTGACTAGGACAATCATTGCTCTCTTCCAGGCTCAAAAAGCAATTTGAATACTACTTCCAGGTATGCTTCCTCTAGCTGTACTAGTAAAACATTATTTCTTGCTCAACCTAAACCAGAGCTTTATCCCTTAGTGTTGCTCCACATGACTATTTACAGTTTACCCAATTCCTTTCACATTGCTTCATTTACTTTCACAAATTACCTCAATCTCACAAAACTAAAATAGAAACAGTTTTGTCTTTGCAAATTAAGGTCATTACAATTTCATATGAACCATATATAGGTAATAATTGGTTCAAAAATATTTGCTCAGTAATAAACACTTAATGTGCTTCCAAAATTACTGCTGTAGCTTCCTTACCTGCCTTACTTTTGAAAGGAGAACAAATTAAAAGTTGAAACATTTTCTTAGTAAATTTCAAGGAAAGTCAAGTGCACTTTAAAGATAGAAGACTAACCACACCCACTTGCTAACTGAAATTTAAAAAGGCATAAACTGAAGAGGAAAAAGAGAATTGAAGAAGAAATAATAATTACAAAATGTTGTAAATTAATTATAAAGCAGAGAAAGGAAAGACAACTGAGCTCACAGGCTTAGGAACGCTAAGTCCTAAGTGAACAAGCTAAGTAATAGTGTGCTTTCCAACAGCACCCTAACGTCTCAAGCATGAGAAATATCAGGGGCCTAAGAGGAGGACAGACATCTAAGGGGCAAATTCTCCTTCTCACTTTGTGTAACCTGGTGACTATCTTTCCTACCTCAACAGAAAATACAGATTTATACTCTAGGAGAGAATAAAAACAGGTCTCTGAGGCGGCAACACATGGCAGAGTTGAAGGCAGTAATCATTTTGATTTTAAGAGAATTAAATACTAAATATGACCTGCTCCTACAGCACCTGGCCCTCTTCTATCACTTGGCTCCCAAAATACTGTGCAGGATATTAAAACATTCCTCTCTGAGAAACATCTAACATGCCAAAAGGAGAAACCTAAAGGTACTGACATCTGACTTATCCAATTTAACATCCCAATTCGACCACGCTGTAAGTGTCCTGGTGGTCTTCAAGGTCTGCCCACAGCGCAAAATTGCCACTAGGCTTTCCAGTGATCCAGTTTTAAAAAGAAATGAACAGCCAAGAATCATCAGACATTTGAAGAAAACCTCAAACATGAAAGAAATTAAAAACAAAGGTTAATTTGGAGAAAACAAAAATTAGATAAGAAAATTAAATCTATTCAGAGAGCTAAGAAAATACACTATAAACATGAAACAACAGGGTGTTATTTGAAAAGGAACCATCATAAAATAAAGGTTTTAGAAAATTTAGAAAATTTAAAATTTAAAATATGGTATAAATTAAACCCCTCCACAAAAGATTGGAAGAAACATGATAAGATCTTCAAGTGACCACAAAATGACAGAAAATAGGAGAGAATAGGTAAGAAAATTTAAGGACCAAGTCAGGAAGTCCAGTATTTAAACTACATAGCAGGGAGGCAGGAATCAAAGTAAATGGAGATGAAGTCACTACAGAAAAAAGCCAAAAAAAATTCTTAGAACTGAAGGCCACTTTTAGATATAAAGGGCCCATCAAGTGTCTAACCAAATGAATAAAATATATTAGCTAAAACACACCATTGTTTTAAATTTAAGAATACTGGCATTGAAGGGAAGTTAGATTTTGACAGAAAATCAGAACAGCATCAATCATCTCAATAGCAACCTTGGAAACTAGAAAATAATCTGTAGGAAAATGAATTTTATATTTACTAGATAAGTAAAACTACCAAAAACTCAAATTAGTATAAATAAAAATTAAATAATATAAATCCTTTTCCAGACAGCAAATTCTTAAAAACAAGTGCATTATGCATTGTTTTCAGGATGCAAATGGAGTAGCTGCTTCACCAAAACAAGGAAGTGAAACAAGAAAGAGAAAGACAGGGGGTCCAGGACAAAGGGACTCAGCCCAAAAGAGAGGTGAAAGGAATTCCCTGTTGCTGAGGGAAATCTCAAGATAACAGTAATCAATATTTCTAAAGGACTAGTCTAATTGGAACAAGTCAGAAGACTTGGGGATGGATATATAATGATGAAGTTGAAATTGATAGCATATCTATGAACATGTTTGAAAGAACATTACTACTAAGGGAGAGTTTAAGGGTGAATTTGTGATAAATACATAGAAAATAAGGAAATAAATAAGGTGAATAATAACTCTAGATAAAACCAAAATCTCTGTAAGTAAAAGTTATCACAGTCCAAATTATATTATCATATTAATATTGAACCAACCAAAATTATGGTATAAATATTGAGAGAATGAAGAATTGGAAGTGTGTGTGTGAGTGTGTGTGTGTGTGTGTGTGTGTGTGTGTGTGTGTGTGTGTGTGTTTGGGGTTGGGGTAGTAGTACAGGAAAGTGAGAAGACTCCAAATTGTCTCTATGGTAACAATGCTGTAGATAATACCCAAAAATCAATGATGCAGCAATTCCATACCTACATATGTACCCAAGAGAACTGAAAACAGATGTCCACACACAAAAAAATATGTACACAAATGTCTGTACCAGCTTTATTCACAATAACTAAAAGGTATAAACAACCCAAATGTCCATCAATAATCGAATGGGTGGACAAAATATGGTATATCCCCATGATGGAATCAGCACTAATATATACTTTAACATGGATAAATTCTGAAACATTAATCCAAGTGAAAGAAGCCAGACATAAAAGTTCACCTGTTGTATGATTTCATTATTTAAAATGTCCATAATAAACGAATCCATAGAGTTAGAAGTAGATTAGTGGTTTCCAGGGCTGGGGACCAAGAGAACGGGAAGTGACAGTTAATGTATTTGGGGAGGTGATGAAAATATACTAAAATTTGATAATGGTGATGGCTGTATAACTTTATGAATATAATTTTTTTAAAATCACTGAATTGTACAATTATTCAAAAGGGTGACTCTTACAGCACATGTATTATATCTTAATATAACCGTCATAAACGAAGACCAGGTAAAAAGAGCTGGGAGTTTGTGCTAACACCCTAAACCAGCAGCACTGACTGATTTTAGTAAAGTCTGGGCCGTGACTGTTGCCCCTTTGGTGTGGCAGCTTCTCCATCAATGTCCTGGCATGTTCACTGTGCTTGAAATAAAGGACACACAACTTGCACTGGGCAAGATGCTGTTTGTGAGTTGTTACCACGGTCCCCTTGTTGCCTTGCTTAGCCCTTCACACATCAAACTTTTTTTTTTTAAAGATTTATTTATTTTTGCATACAAGTTGGGGTGCAGGCCAGAGCTGTGGGGTGGTGAGAGGGTTCACCAGAGACAGAGTGGGGAGCAGAACAGGCAGATCAGAAATACACTGCTGAGGGGAGCAGAGGGCGAGGCAGGAGGGGTCTGCTGCGCTATGTGGGACTCTCCCGGGCCGGGCATCGAACTCACGCCACAGCCGCAGACAGTTCCATAGCACTGCACTTAACGTGTTGCGCCACCAGGGAGGCCCACACATCAAACTTTTTGAAGTAATGAGTAAATGAACAGTCTTAAGCTAGGTCTCAGAAGACAACAAACAGTCTTAGGCTAAGTCTCATAGGAAAATTAACTAATATTATCTGATACCTCCTCTTAAAATATTGGTGTCCTGGGATACAGGTCCTAGCAAAACAAGTGTGTATTGTCTGAGTAAGGTAAAGAGTCAGAGCATGAGGAAAGACCCATCAAATGTACAGTCTTCAGGTTACAAGCCATTGTGCATCATGCCAACCCCTTTCTTCCCGATTCTACAGTAACCGGCCAGTACTTAAATATTTTAAAATTTTTATTTTATTATTATCTTTATTGAGGTAACACTGGTTTACTATGCTGTGCATGATTTAGGGGAATAGGCTCACACCTCCTCACATTTATGTCACCACACAACACCAACCATAATTTCTACCCTAGGCCACTGGGCCCACACACTCCCTCTTTACTCCCACCCCTGCCCTACCTTCCCCTCTAGTATTGGTTAACATCTGTAAGAGAGATAAACTTGATAGCCTCCACTTCATTATATTTGGCTGAAGTTCACACAACCAAGGCACATTCCTGAGAGGTGGCATCTGGAAGAGATACGTCCCAGAGACAAAGAGAACGAACCACCAAAATGGAAGGCTAACAGATGAGGAAGATCAAGACCAGGCCTGAGGCAGGGAGGCAGAGTGGGGAGCGAAGTGTGCTCGCAAGAACCGCCACCTTTCCTTCTCCTCACTGGGGAGTAAGCTCCATGAGGAAGGGAGCTATGCTTGTTTGGTTCATGGTGGGATCCCCCACCAGTGCTGGGCACACAAGGAGGTGCTACAAAAAACTGCTAAGTGAATGAATCAATGAATCAGGCCAGAGCAGGGAAGAGCAGGTGAGATACAGAGGTTGGAGGACTTTCTTGAGCTAAAAAGAAAAGGAAATCACGGTGTCTTGCTGTGGGGCATGGTGGGAAGAGGTGCCTGCTGTGCCTGGAGGCCCCAGCAGACTGAAGCACTCACAGTGAATTTAAGTAGTGGGGCTCTTCATGCTGAACAACCCTGCAAGTCCAGGAGGCTGTCACGGTTAGAGACTTGCTTAGTGCCCAGACTATGGGGCTGAGAAGTCCGCAGATTTTCAGGTGGGAGCCCAAATGTCAGGTTGGCCAAAGGCAACATCACATAATGTTTACAGAAATTAACTAATTCGGATCATAGGTCATTTCCCAATCCTGCAGATGATTTAACGAGATTAGCTGCTTGGAAAGCAGGTGCAGACGCAGTCATCTATAAAGGGCAGAAGGATTAGCCTCAGAGGGCAGAAGAGGCTAGTCACATTTCACTTTGAAAACAGTTTTGGAGACTTCTAGGGGGAGAGAAGGACGGCTTTGGGACTGGAGAGAGAGCACTGAGGATTCTTTGGTGAAATCAAGGAGGAGTTCAGATTTTATTTGGTTAATGAAGTCAGAAGACTCCCCGGAACACTCAGATCTTTGGGCCACTCCTCCGCACAGTCTCCACAATGTGGAAGAAAGCAAACTTAAGGCATTTATCTAAAGTCAGTGTTGCTAGGCATGCCAGGATGGGACTTGGATCCCCTTGCCTAGGGAAAGGGGACAGACCACTTATTTTCCCTCTATTTTCTCATGCAAAAGGCTATCAAAAGGAGGTTATGAATAGAGCTCTTTTCCTTCAGCCAACAAGACAAACACCCTATTCAAAAACCCATGCCAGGCCTGTCCAGTCTGTCTCAGCCGGGGATTATCGGGGCTTTTGATGAAATCCCATGGGGCACTAACTGTGACCTTACTTTGCTGGGCTATTTCACATGACTTTAAGGCTGGTGGCAAGCAGGAGCTAGTACAGATCATCTATTCACCACTCACTCTCTGTGATAATGAGGGGAGAGAGGTGCTGACACTAAACATCTACCAGATGGGCGGAAGACATTTTGTGGTGAAGCCAACACGGCTATTTGGAGGCCCTCGGCACTACCTCAGGGCTTTATAAAATCCAACTCAGATGGGCTTCCATTCAAATTTTGGCACTGCTATGTATTTTGGTGAATCACCCTGGTTGGGTCAGTTAACTTCCTGGACATTAGTTTTCTGACCTGTAAAGTAAGGGAAACAAGGCTACAACCCTAAGGTTGTCAGACGGTTAAATAACACAACACACTTGAAATCACCTTCCATGGGCATGGCCCATAATAGACGCTCTGTCCATACTGCATCCTCTCCCTGTCTCCCCTTCTCCACTATGGTCACCCTATGTGAATGTGGCATTCCTGCAGAATGGGTCCTTGAAGATGGGGCAGGAATTTAGATGTGTTCCAGTAGTGATGATACCAGGATGCAGTTTCTGTGCAGCCTGTAACCAGGGTTGGGTGGGGGATCACCTTAGGTTACCTGTCTGGAAGAACTCTTTCTGTTCTGACATCTATAGTGAGAACTCCTCACTGGAAACAGGAATATTCTGCTTCAGCCTGTGCTGCTGTCCCTGGGTGTAGCTGACAATTAAGGATGTGGACTACTGTAGGGACACTGGAGACCACTGTTTGTTGACAGACTCAGTAAATACTGAAAACCTGACTACAAGAGACTCCATCCATGCATCCATGTACTCATCCATCCCATATTTTAGGGTTTATTCTATGCCTGACAGTTTCAAGCACTTCACAAATGTCTCCCTAATTCCTCCTGTGAAATTGATATTAATATCCTTCTATGAGAAATATACTCCCCAAATGAAGGAGCACCAAATTATATCAGACAATTATTATTATCTCTGAAAACAGACATTAAAGAAAATGCATATATAGTAGGAGACTTCAGTACTCCACTCTCACCATTGGACAGATCAACAAGACAAAAAATAAACAAAGACACTAAAGCTCTAAATAAAGACTTAGACATGTGGGTTTAATAGATATCTATAGGGCACTACACCCCCGAAAAACTGAATGCACTTTTTTCTCAAGTGCACACGGAACATACTCCAGGATTGATCACATATTAGGGCACAAAACAAACCTCAACAGATACACTAAGATCAAAATCATACCGACCTTCTTCTCCGATCATAAAGGAGCCAAACTAGAAATAAACCATGAAAAGAAAAAAAGAAACCCTCTTACCTCATGGAGACTGAAGCCCACGTTACTGGAAGACCACTGGATCAACGAAGAGATCAAAGAAGAAATTTAAAAATATATAGAACTGAATGACAACGAGGACACAACTTTCCAGAACATCTGGGACACAGTAAAAGCAGTAATAAGAGGAAAATATATAGCATTACAAGCCCACATCAAGAAACAAGAAACAACTCAAAGAAACAATTTAATCTCACATCTCAAAGAACTAGAAAATGAACAACAAAAAAAACCCCAAAAGCCAGTTTAAGAAAGGAAATAATAAAAATCACAGCAGAAATAAATGAAATGGAAATTAAAAAAACAATCCAGAAACCAAAAGCTGGTTCTTTGAAACAATAAACAAAATAGACAAACCACTAGCCAGGCTTACAAAGAAAAAACAAGAGAAAACACAAATAAATAGGATCATAATATCCTTATATGAGAAATAATAAAACTGAAGATTTGCCTGAGAAATGTGCACAAGACCTTTTGACTCAGTGACAGTAGCACTTACAATGAGTCCTTCACTGTTTGGCTAGTGCTGAGGGGTAAGCACACATCCATTTGTTCATGTTCCGTTCACTCACTGAGCTTTTCAACAATCATGGTATCTGCCAGACTTTGTGGTAGGAAAGATGGGCACACAAGGTGCTAGGCTGTCCTCATGGGGCCTACAACCCAAGGAGGCAAGTGCCAAGTAAGCCTCACATTATCCCTGGACTTAGCAACCAGGGAAGAGATAGCTGGCTGGGGTCAAGGTTGCTGTCATTGCAGCAGAACAGATTTCTTCTTTCTATAAAATAAGTTACCTTTACAGGACACTAAACACATGGCCTTTGCCCTTAGGAAACCCACACAAAGGTGTTTATCATATGTCCTTGCCTAGAAATTCTTGGTTCAGTAGAGAAGATGTGTGTAAGTCTAATGTCCCCCCAAAAAGCCACTGAGTCTGTGTTCCCAAACTTCACACGTGTATCACTAATGAAGAATATCTTGTATGAGGGCCTCCCTGGTGGCGCAGCGGTTAAGCGCTGCGCTGTGGAGCTGTCGGCAGCGGCGACGCAAGTTCGACGCCCGGCCGGGGAGAATCCCACATGGTGGGGCAGACCTCTCCTGCCTCACCCGCTGCTCCCCTCAGCAGTGTATTTCTGATCTGCCTGTTCTGCTCCCCGCTCTGTCTCTGGTGAACCCTCTCGCCGCCCCACGCCTCTGGCCTGTACCCCACCTTGTATGTATAAATAAAAAAAAAAAAAAAAAAAAAAAAAAAAAAAAAAAAAAAAAAAAAAAAAAAAAAAAAAAAAAAAAACATTAAAAAAAAAAAAAGAAATAAAAAAAAAAAAGAATATCTTGTATGAGGTGTGAGGTTATTTACTTTTATGTGGACTCTAGAATGTATAAATGACATTGCTTCCTTATGTCAAACATATTGTTGCTTAATGAATGAAAAATGTTCATAAAAAAGTGAGTTAATTCAAAGACAAAAATATTTAACAGTGGCGCAGGTACTACATTGGATATTGAAAATCAAGTGGTATTCAAATGACAACTTAAGAAGCACACTGTGGTTCTCGCTGGGAACATTACCAGCATTCTGGGTGAGGCAGCGCTGCACTGTGCAGGACTATCCTTATACCCTAGGACGGCAAATATTCTCAGGCCCTGCCCACTACATGACAGTAGTGCCACCTCCCCTCCCCAACACATGGTGACAACTTCCCACAAAAAATGTCTCCAAACATTTCCAAATGCCACATGGTAGGAAGCCAGGGGGATGTGGTTCCACCCTCGTTGGGAACTATTGCTAAACTAAAGTTAAAGGCTTCCTGGAGGCCTCACTAGAAAAACAAACATGCTATTTTTAAAATAGAATGAAGGGAAGATAAAAGTTCAATTATCAAGTGGCTTAGTTGGGGAGGCACCAGAGTAAGCAAATGGGAACCCAAATGGGAAGACAGCAGAGACACAGAAAGTCCTGGCAAGAGTGGGGACAGACAGAAATGGCCTCGGGCGACAGACAGATCCTTCCTGGTTTGGGGCTGCTGTTATGGGACAAGACCAGATCCTTCCTAGTTGTCTTACAGGCACTACCTGGCAGCTGATAATGACCAGAGAGATTGCCCACTGTGTGCTGAACAGGCAAGGCAACCTGTTGCTTGAGCTAGATGCAATATGACACCAAGCCAGGAAGATATTTTGCAAGGATACAAGAAGCACATGATGAAAAATGTGATGGATTTATCAATCGTCAGAACAGGAGAAGGTTTCAGAAAACCGAAGAGTCTCTTTCCCAGTGACCCACCATGTCCTGCCCACAGTGAGGATGACCAGGGAGATGATGAGAATGTGTGCTTTTGTGCACAAGTCAGGACACTGTTATTGCCCTTTAAAGAAATCTCAGCTATTTTTGGTATCTTGGAATCACTACTTCCCAGCACTCACCAAGGTTGAGTGTTCTCTATCTCAACGTGTCAGAAGAACAAATCTTTCCAAAGATGTTAATAGGTGGTGGCATGGAAAAAACTTGCAGTGTCAAATAAGTTTGGGGAGTAGTGCACATTTCCACTTGGGGGATTCACAGTGCACACTGTACCTTCAAGGTTTTGAGAAGATTTCTTGTGTTCTCTTAATAATGTAAAAGGTGAGGGCCTCCCTGGTGGTGCAATGGGTTGAGCTCAGCACTGTGAAGCTATCCAGAGCTACTGCTGCACGAGTTCAATCCCCAGCCAGGGAGCTTCCCACATGGCGCAGAAGACATCTCCTGCCTCACCCGCTGCTCCCCTTAGCAGTGTACTTCAGTCGACTGCCTGTTCTGCTCCCCACTCTGTCTCTGGTGAAACCTCTCATCACCCCATTCCTCTGCCCTACACCCCAGTTCTTGTATGTTTAAGTAAATAAATCTTTAAAATAATAATAATGTAAAAGGTGAGTTATGCACTCCTCACCTGGTTTTAAGTCAACTGACTTGCTCCACTCTACCCAATCGATTTAATTTTCTTGAGAAGCAGAATCATCACAACTATTCCTAGTGTCTATCCTATACACCCTCAATTCTGGACCTCCTTTCACATTCCTTTCCTCTGGAACACCCATTTCCAGTCTTCTACTTACTGTATGTTTCTGTCAAGCTCCAATGACATCTGCTAACTACTGTTCCCTAGAGTGAACTTTCTCTTCCCTGAGAATTTTCTCAGAACTATATCTGTAGAAGGTGTTGCCATGTCGTTGTGAATATTTTCATGTTGCCTTGGAGTTATCATCTCAGTGTGTGAGATATGCAGTTTGTAAGCAAATTTAGTTCTTTTCAATTTCTCCTGGCAGTCCATTACTATACAATGAATTATCAGGGCTTTGTGAAAAAACACTGCTACATATCCTGGTGGATGTGCCACTGGTTCCCTCTCAACTACCAAAAACATGTTTTCCATGGTCTTTCTTCTATCATTTAGTTAATAGTGGTTCCATCCTTCCTTTTGTTTAGGACAAAAATCTTGGTGTTTCATAATTGATTTTTTTGCCTTCTTAACACCCTATCCAATCCATTGGTGAATTCACTTGTTTCTATCTTCAAAATGTATTCAGAACCTGACCACTGCTCACCACCCCATGACATGGTTGTGTTCCCCTGGAAGCTGATCGCAAAGTGGCACTGAATGGCTGGAAGGTGATTAGTGAATGCTCCTGAGGTGGACATGGCAGAGGGAAGGAAACAGACTTGAGCAGAGCGAGAAGTTTGATGTGATTTGATGTAGTCACGAATGAGGCCTGAGCTGATCTCACGAGTAGCTCTGAGCTTGGATAGTCCTTAGGAATTCCTTGAGTTGAGGTTGGGGGCCAGGCCTTCCTACTCCTCACCAACACATCAGTGGGTTCAGGTTGCCCCTGGGGAAGGGGAATACCATGTTGGACATGGCTCTCTTCAGCACAGGCAATTCTTGAAGAGGGCTGACAGCCCAAAGGCCATTAGTTGGAGACCTTCCAGCTGATGGGGAGCTGAGCAGCACCTCACACATCTGCTACACTTCACCGTAACCATCTTGATCTGAACCCCCTCATTTTCGAGATTAGTGCAACAGCCTCTCGACTGGCTCCCTGCTTCAGTCCTCCTAAAACATTAGCTAGAGCGAGCCTTTGGGCATGGAAGTTAGATGATGTCATGCTTCTGCTGAAAACCACCCAGAAGCTTCCCATCTCATCCCAGATAAAAGGCACAAGATCAGCACAGTGGCCTATCAGACCTTATACCCTCTGCTCTCTCGGCTCTCAAGTCTCAGCACCCACTACTTGCCCTCTTCCCCTCTGCCCTGCAATCACTCTGATGTTCTCACTAGACCTTGAAAACGATTGGCAAGTTCTCACTTCAGGCCTTTGCATTTTACTGCTCCCATCCTCCCAAAATGTTGTCTGGGCTCAGCACGGGTCCCTGCTTCACCTCCCTCAGGTTTCCACGCCCACCACCGTCTTAAAAAACTTCTCTGAGGACCTGCTTCAAGTTGCACTGCTCTTCCCTCTGGCTTTGATGTCCCTTTGTTGCATTCTTTTCCTCCTCAGGGGAGACATTTTGGATTGTTCTTTGACTTCTGTATCCCCAGCACCTGTGTCTATGCCTGGGCCATAGATGGTGCTTTAAGAAATACATGTTGGATGGATTTCTCTAAGTTACATAAAAAGTTCCCACATAGTCTCAAAGTGAAAATTGTCCCATGGGGTCTTTAGAAAGAGACCTTCCCTTCTGACTTTGGTCGTGGAGGGCATTCATTTTTCTTTAACCAAATTAAATGAGGCACTAGCTTACATGGCTTTTACAGAACAAATCATCAAGGTTCAGATTCTGATTATCTCAAAACCTAACTTTACAAAAACTATTTTTTTCTTTCAAGCTTGATTTAGGCTCTAAACAGTCTAAGAAAGTAGAATTTTTGACACTGTTGAACTTTATCTGAACCCTGTGTTCCCTGAAAACAGGGAGGGGTAACAAATCCTCCTTTCTTTTTGTATTCTAGGAGACATCTAACCACCACAAAGGGCAGCTTGACATAAGCCCCACCTCTGTCCTTCATGATTCTCCTGGGTTTATGGAAGACTCCCCTGTTTACTTCTCTCAATAAAACGCAGGCCTCCTTCCTAAGAGACAGGCCTCATAATGAAGATTCTCCCTCCTGCAACAGCCCGAATAAAATTATACCCACAATTGGTATATTTTGTCTTTCACACTTTCATAAAGAAGGAACTTGTTTTGGGAAGATTTATTTTTAGTTTCAGAGATAGTGTCCAATGGAAAATGAGCAGCTGACAATGGTAAGTGACAAAAGATCTCTTGACAATAGACAACAGACAGTCAAAGGGTCCATTCCCTCAAAGAAAGCGAGCATGGAGCTCAGCTGCAAATCTGGGAATAATTACTATTTCCAAAGGCTAACACAAATTGGATTCCAGCAGATGGTAGGACAAAAAGATATACTGGGAGAATTTCCCAGTATATTGAGTCAATCTATAATAATAGCCTCCTACTACCAATTACCCCTAAGTCCTGGGCACTAAAGTCTCAGTCCTTCCTTGTCTAGGGTTCCTGGTTCTAAGGAGATAGGGTGGAGACAGGAAGATCCTAGGCACAAGAGACTGTCATACATTGCTTAGCTGCAAGCTCTTTCCTTTCCAAGAGGTGTGTCCACGGGACCACCAGCCTGTCCTCCTATAGGGGGGAAGATTTGGACCAAATGTGTAAAGACCAGGATTTAGACAAGTAGTTTCACCTTCACCTTTATTCTAATGCCTTAATTCATGCCAGAATTTACATGGTGTACAACTCAACAGAAACACTTAGCTCCATTTTATTGAACACAAAGTATCCAAATACTCTATAAAATGCAAAAAAATGCAAGTCAGTCTACATGTTGATAAAGTCTGTTGCCAGGAGCCCATTGATAACACACAGACTTAGGATTTTCAGTGTCAGTGAATTGGGAATCTCCTAAAAACTGGAAATCTCCTAATACTTATTTGTCAAAGGTCATGTATATGCCTGTATGTGTTCACTTTTCTAAAGAATGGTTCCACAGTCTGTAAATATTTTAAAAGGATCTATACTCCCCTGAATAACCAAGAATCGCTACCCAGATGTTCTTGGCCTTCAAAGAAATATCCCCTAGACAGATTCCCCTCATCTTTGGCCATGGCCAAGAGCATCAAGTCTATGAATGGGCCTGCTTACTTCATCTGTAGGCATGCAGTCTTCTGTAATCAACAACAAGCTGATAATCCATGCCAAAGACTTTGGTATCAGCAAAGTGCTGATCAAATCAGTCTACTTCCTAAACGCTTTGGGAGGTACTCTATGCCACCAAGAGAAAAACCAGGCGCTTCGTATCAATTCTGACATGCTTAATACTGGCTAAATCTGTTCAGATGGCTGTAACAAAATGCCACAGAATAGCTCACCTACAAAGAACAAAAACTTTTTGCTCACTTTTCTGGAGGCTGGGAAGTTCAAGATCAAGGCACAGGCATGATTCATCTGGAAAGGCCCTCCTTCTGGTTCCTAACTGCACCTTCTCACTGTGTCCTCACATGTGGGAAGGGCTAGGGCTCTGTTGGGTCTCCTCGTGAGAGTTCCATGAATAGAGTTCCATCTTCTAATGCCGTTACTTTCGGGGATAGGATTTCAATACATGATTTTTGGGGGAACACAAATATTCAGACCACAGTAGGTATTTCCCACATATACTCTTCATTAAGAATGCAATCTGAAACCACAGAGGTGGCTAGAGATTGAATATGAAAATGAAATGGAAACATACAAGTAACACCAAGATGCTGGGGTTGTTGTTTTCTGTTTAAGTACTCAAACCTGGATTTTGTGGTCTATGCTTCGAATTAATAATAACCTTCAAAATTATTTTGCATAATTTTAATAGGCAAGACTTAACTGGCTCACTGAACTGTTTTCGTGAGACCTTAATTTTCCTATAAAAACAGTGAATGCCAACAAGACAGACTTCTCTTCTGTACTAACTCTGTTTACAGTTCTAAGAAGTAAACAGTCAGTTATTGCATTAAAAACCTTCCCTCTAATTTTAATTTGTGGGGCTTTTACAGAGCTAAGGGCTACAGATAGCACCAAGAACCTCAAAATGTGCCTGACAGCTAAAAGCTGAAACCTGATCTGACTCCACTGTTGGTAAATAGAATAATACTTCTTAATGTCATTCTGGCCTTGCTGTATAGGGGCACTATAGGCCACTTAGGCTATCAAAAAGATATTCTTGGTTTCTAAATTGCTTTGAGATAGCCTCTTGGAGACATCTCAGACTTGTGGCAAGAAGTTCTATTTGTCAAATTGGATATAAAATAAATTAAAAAGAACTGTGGTATCCATATACATTCATGTTCCCTAAGGCACTAACTTGGGCAGAACTTAAAAAGCTCAGTTGAAGTGTTACCTCCTCTGTGGACAACTTAATTGCTCTCTCCTCTGTGCAGGCCAAACAGTATCTTAATTGCTGGCTGTTCTGTCTGTCTCTCCAGCAGGCTGAGATCCTATAGAGCAGAGACTATGTCTTATTTATCTTTGTCTCTCCAATAGCTGACACAAATCGGTAGCTTGCTGATTGTTTGCAATCAGCAAGAATGTGTTCGATTGCTCTAGGAATTTAGTGATCGCCAAGGGTTGGGTCAGAATCTTGTTCCATTCTGAATGTGCTGGGAGGTGTGTTTATCCATTCATCTCCCAAATCTTTTAAGCTCTGGTAAAAGTACTGAAGCCAATGTATTTTTTTTATAATAAGAGAAATTATAGTTTTATTTCCAAATATATTAACAACTAATTTGTCCTTATCAAATGTACAGTAATAAGTCTAAAACATATTTTTAAAATAGTGATGTTTGTTGATCGCCAAAGCTTTAGTTGTACTGAAGAGCTATACACCATAGCAAACAACTTACATGTGTTCAAAATAGGACCAAGCACTTTCTATTTTCACACCGCAAATACAGCAGGAGAAGGTGATTCTGACTCTCCTACTTCTGAAGGTCCTGGTAGGGGAAGAATATTAGAAAAATCAGCTACAATAATTCAGCTCAATTATTTAGACATGTATTTTTCTGTGCTAGGCACTATTCTAAGCAGTTATGCCTTTTATCTTGTGGCATCCTCATTGAACCATAGGTGGGCATTACTTTTTTTTTTTAAAGATTTATTTATTTATGCATACAAGCTGGGGTACAGGCCAGAGGCGTGGGGCAGCGAGAGAGTTCACCAGAGACAGAGTGGGGGGCAGAACAGGCAGACCAACAGAAATACACTGCTGAGGGGAGCAGCGGGCGAGGCAGGAGAGGTCTGCTTCACCATGTGGGATTCTCCCCGGCCGGGTGTCAAACTCCTGTCGCCGCTGCCACCAGCTTCACAGCGCAACGCCTAACTGCTGTGCCACCAGGGAGGCCCTATGTGGGCATTACTTTTGTACACACTTCACATATGAGAAAACTGGCACATAAAGATCAAGTGACTTGTCCAAGTGAGCGAAGCTCATGAGCATTCCCCATGCTGCGCACCTCCCAAGAAGTGAGCCGAATGAATCACGTCTGTGTTCACATAGACTCAGTACTCGGGCATGGCCCTTACTGTATCACTTGATTAGACACTCACGTCAGCCTTGTTGCCCCAACGGTGAGTTCCTGACCGACTACAGGTTTCCCTTGCGATCTGAAAGTGTTCCTATTTTTTTTTCTGTCATAAAATAATGCCTCAATTACCATTAATTTCTGTGTTAAAAACTTTGAGCCTCCCCAGACCCCAAATAAAACCTTCCAAATCATGTGACACAACATGTAAAGCCTAAAATAACACTAACATACAGTGAAAGCAGGAAACACCTGATACATACACAACCTGTGCACAGTCTCGCCTGGGGACAGAGCTTGCAAGCACCACGCTTGTTGCTCAGAAAGGACACTGCCTCTGCAACAGCTGTGGCAGGACAGCTGCTCACCCTGGTCCACTTTTCACCTTTTGTTGTAAGCGTGAAAATCCTTTTCAGATTTTTTTCAGTTAGTGAAAACAGGTACTAATGTAGGTCTTCTGTAAAAGTGAAAGGGCATAAAACAAACTCAAAAAGCGGGGCTCCCTACATTTATTGGTATCTTTTTGTCTCCCCACTTAGCAGAGTGCTTGCTTGACAGTAGCTGTCTGCTGATTAGTGGAATGAGGAGAGTTTCTATCCAAAATGACTCCACTCCTGAGATCCTCCTCAAAGGAGGAGATGAAGAAAGACTTAGCCGACAGCCTCAGCTGCATTTGTTTATGTGTCTGTGTGTGTGCATGTGTGTGTGCGCCTGCGCACACATGGGCACAAGCCAGCAGCAATTTCCACAGTAGGCAACTGAACCTTGGGGGAACTAACTGACATTTAAAACTAAACCCTTACATCGAGAAAAAGTCACGTTTGAAGTAATTACTAAAAGTTAAAAAAATTTAGAAAGTCAAAGAGGTTTTTTTAAAAACATGTGTAAATTCTAATCAGTCAATTCCACTTCTAGGAGTCATCCAAAGAATCTTCATGTATCAGCCATGGTGGGTGTCACAGTACATCTCTGGCGGGGCTGTGCAGGTCATGCGGCAGGGAGGGGGATGGGGGGAGGGGTGTCCTTCAGCACAGGGTGGGGGTGGAGTTAGACTAGAATGGGCCTGCCTGCGATACTGTAATGTGACAAGGGGAATCTGGAGTAATCAAACTTTGTTTTATAGTAGAGCCCAGAAACCTCGATTTGAAAATATTGGCTGTGATTGTTTAAAAAATGGACCCAAATTCTTCCCCTCCCTCTCTCCAAGCCCTTTTGTGGGGCTCTCCCACACTGACTGAACCGGCCCTGGGACTCCACTTGGCCAGCAGGATAGAAGCAAAAGGGATATATAAAAACAGAGTAAGAACAGAGGCGTGGAAAGTATTGGCCCATCAGGACCTGCCTCCTTGCTGCCCAGGAGACTCCTGCTACTACCAATGAGGAAGGAAGATGGGGTGGGTCTGATGGGTGGAGACGAGTGCCTTGGGCACCTTGGTTGCCCCAGGCAACAGTACAGCAGTTGCCACACACGTGAGTGCGGCTATCCAGGATCACGTGGCCTCAGCTAACCTGTCCCTGACCACAGACGCTTGAAAGCCCAGTAACGTTCAGCTGAGTCAGCCCAGACCAGAACAGGCCAGCCAGCTCCCAGAATTCCGAGCTAAGTTTTACACCAACACATGTTGGGGGTGGTGTGCTACAGGGTAAAAGCTAATTGATAACCAAATTTAAATATGTTGGAACTAAACAAAAGAAGGATCCAGTTCTGGTAATCTCTGGGGAATGTAAAGATTTAACAAGAACTTCTCACTGGTTAGAATAGTAGAAGAGCAAAAACCTCAAGATTTATCTGACCAAGGAGGGAAGTAGTTATTGACGAGATCGGGTGCATTCAGTGTGGTATGGCCAGAGAAGAGGAGTGGTTATTGAGATCACACATGCATACATTGGAACAGTAGGCCACCAAAAGTGACAGTGTACAATAGCAGCTACACACAGATCTGATATTTGGTGTGCTGCCAAACTTGGATCACAAAGTACAACTTACTCTCTCCACCCCCCACATTCACTTGTAGAAATGAAACACTGAACTGAGTGGATCACACAATACAGTGGAGAGGGCACCTTGCCTTAAGGACAGGAGAAAAAGGTCTGAGTAAAGCCCCAAATGTCTATGGAAATGTGTTCAGTTTCACCCTTGAGGACTGAAGAGTGCCCAGTGGGGGCAGTAAACAACTCTACTCAAGTCACACCACAGCTCCAAAGGGGGATCAGACGAATAGTGGGATAGCCATGGACGTTCTGTCAGTGAAAGTCATTGTTATACTTAGTAGCTCTTGTCTTTTAATTTCCTCAAGCATGTTGCCAAAATTAAAGGACTTGAAAGTATGCTCCAAACACAAAGGGCATTGAAAAATTCCTGGTATAGAAAAATCTTTAATGACCTGGAAAAAGAGCTACATGTTAAGCAAAAGCAGCCAAATGTAAAGCAGGCATAGGAGTAGCTGGAAGACAGACCAGAACTGTGGTGTAACAGTGGCAATCTCTGCACAGCAGTAGGAGTAATTGTTCTTTTTCTTCTTCTTCCTGCTTTGTGGTATTTTTCAAATGACCATAACAAATGTGCTGTTTTTGCACTGAGGAAATTCAATAAAAGTAATAGTTTTAAGAGCATTTAGGGACACTTATGCACATGTATGTGTGTACACACACAACAAATCAAAGTGAAGATCTTTTGTTTTTGGTCACACCTGCAAATGCTCTGCCACCTCACTGCACTCATTCATAATTTTCTCCAAGGCAGGCAATCTGTGGAACCCAGCATCTTCTCCCATGTGAAAACGGGGGGATTCCTTGCAGTCACACGACCTACTTGATTCTCAAGAGGCAGCAGATGCAGAATAGCATCACTCTTCACGTTCAGAGGTAGAAAGGAGTCAGTGACTTAGACACTCTATTCCTCCGCTGGGCAAATCTTCTGCCTGAAAGTGCAGAGGGTGGAGGGTGTGCAGCTGCTATTCGAGAGTGGCGATGTCCTGCTCCTTAAGGTGCAGGACCTGACAACCCTCTCAGGGCGTCATGGACTTGACTGTCAGTCACTGTCATTCAACTGCCAACAGAGCACAGAAGTGAGAGACAGAGTCCTTACAAATGGTGGGCAGATGACCCAGCTAATTATCAGATCCACAGCTAGTCAGGCACAGCAGAGTCCAACTAGAGTCACTCATCCATAAATGTGGGGAAAACAAGAGCCAACACCTCTTTCTATTAGCAAAACCTCTTTCTATTAGCAAACCTATGTACAAATAGCAACATAGCCAGTCCAAGGTTCAAAATGACGATCAGCTTATTAAAGATGCGGTAAAAATACAGTTCACCACTGGGCATGGATATGTGACTGGAAGGAGGAGAACTGTACAAGATAAAGGGTTAAGGGCTAGGCAATGAAATGGAAAATTAGATCTCGTAAGGTCACAGACTGTCCTTTTGAGTTGTAGGTTGAACTGTGAAATAATGAGTCTGTTTTAGTCAAGGGAATAGGCTGCCCAACATCTGTAAGGATGTAGCCAGCACCACCAGCACCTTTTTAAGGACCCCTTCATTTCAACTCCACCACCCTTGGAAGGGAAAGACATAAACATTATCATTGTTTTCCCTTTGAAAAATCCAGACTTAGGTGACGGTCTGGAAAGAGATACTCCAATTATTCAGAAGGACAGATCACAACCTGGGGATGTTCACAAGTCCCTCTTTTGACTGGAACTGTTGTAGAGTTAATAGAATCGCATCACATTTTAAAACTTAGAAACGTGGCAATAGCACTTCCTCCGACAGTGCCCTCGGCTTAGTCACTGTGGAGCTTTGTCCGTGAACTGCAGCCATTGTTCAGCCACAGCAGCAATTACAGCTCCCGTTTCCTGAGATCGGACTATGGCCAGGCACTCGAGGAGCTCTGGCAGACATTCTTCCTTTAAACATCACAAAAATTCTACAAGTGAGAAAACAGAGGCTTTCAGGTGAAGTCACTTGTCTGAGGAGATGCTTCTGTCAGATGGCGAGCAGGACACCAGCCTCTTCCAGGAGCACGTCAGAGGGAGGAGCAGCAGCAGCATATGGAGCATTTGGGAGGCTCGCAGAGCGTCGCACCAAGGACACACATTGTAGCTCACCGACCTCAGGTCAGCCACTTACTTTTGCTACAGAAGGAGGTCACCTGTCTTACCAGCTACTTCACAGGATTTTTGTGAGGTCCCATACATGAAGTCTTGAAGCAGTAAAACATTTGACAAATATCATGGGTTAGTAATAAAAGAAGCGAAGACTCAATCACCTTAGGAGCACAACAGTTCAATCATCCAGGCTTTAATGGAAGGACCACACCCCTTTTGTCCCCCAAGTAAACCTTTAAATAAAAGGCACAGGGTTTTCTTAAGCAATTCTTTAAAGATGAAGGGTTCAGGTATGCACGCTGGTTCTTGAACTGATCTTTGCAGGGAGCTTTAATGCTTTAAATTTAATGTAGACACCATGCCTGTGCTATTTATCTTGACCGGAGGAAGCAACTGTTTCCCTGTGTTACTATCAATTATGCTCCAGAGAAACGACTACAGGGGTTTTACATTCTTAATGTATACAATGCAAGAATAAGGAAAAAACAAACAATGCTTTCTCATGAAAGGGCTATATTACATGTAATGTAGTAATTCACTTTTTATTAGCATCATCATTATTAATAGCAAAGTCCACAGTTCAGTTCCCAGGCAACATAAAAATGGATGTTTTACATATAAGACACCTGCATACAATGTGGTAACACAGCATTAATTCTTTTGGGGCTGCTATGATCTAGCATTCTATCAAAAGATAACCAAACAATGCAATCTTCAAGCAATTAAAAACAATAAACTCACAAGCCAACATGACAGATCTACTGAATTATCTGGCTCTAACTAATTTCAAATGGAAATCCTGTTTTCTCCTTTCATTTAAGGATCATGAAAAAATCAAAGCCCAAACAGAAAACCCTTCAAAAAACTACCCACCAGGTGAAAGTCAGGATTCGGCACGTGTGACTTGGGGATCCAGTTGATGGAGGCACGTCATTCCAACATGTGCTGAAGCACTGAGGGGTCCACTTCCATGGCCTGGAGGCCTCTGTGCAAGCTCTGGAAGGTGGCCTGCTTCCCGAAGCGCTGCCTCCAGCGCACGAAGGCCTCCACCATCTGCGAGTGCACGCTGTGGGGGTGGTTGGCCTTGCAGCGGTAGATGTCCGCCTGGGACAGTCCCAGAGACAGCACCACCGATTCCCACTCGGGGCCCAGCCTCTGGGCCAGCTGGTTAATCTGCCGGTCCGATGGGGAGCTGTTGAGAATGTGGGGGGGGATGCCAGTCACCGGGTCAGCTGGGGAGGAGAAAGACATAAAGATGAAAAGAGCAAACAAATATATTAAGTGGGAGAAGAAATGAAAAATGGGGGGAGGGAATGATACCCTTTCCTGCGGCAGAGCCCAGCTTTTCCTAGTCTTCTTGGGGCCTGTTCAGTACAAAGCCATATAGAGGGGATTAAGAAATATCGTGCAGCACCTATGAAAATGTTCATTACAGAGAATCTGAAAACAAAAATAAAAATAACTAGAAATCCCATCAGAGAAGCCCACAGAGAATCACTTGATCCATTTCCTTTCACTTTTTGTATATAAAACAGACATTTAGAATTACACATTACTTTGTAACATGCTTTTTTCCCACTTTCCTCTCTTTACCATAGAGGCTGAACAGGAGGTTCTGTGGTAATTTCAGATGCCTACGTGGGTGCCAGTTCTCTCCCACACTGACCTGTGGGCACTGACTTGTCAGCACAGGGCAGATGCTCCCTCCTGAAGGAATGGCTAGCACTGAAGGGTAAAGGCTAACAGAACAGCTGTACTCTCTGCACTTCCTAACAGAAGCAGGAGCCAAGAGGCCTGCTGAGAAAAAAACCCCAAAACTTAGAGGTCATGAGGGAGCAGGAAGAGAGGAGAACCAAGTTCACTGTTCCAGTAGAGGCCAGAGGAAGGTCACCATCCTGGCAGATCCCAGAGGAGGAAGAGAAAGTATGTGCTGTGGAGGGGCAATGAGAGAACCTGACCTTGTACTTCCTAAGCTAGATCCCACCCTCCCAGAGGCCTGTGTGCTAAGGAAACTGGACAGTGACTGAATGACTACTGATGTGCTGAGCACATTCCATGAAAGTGCCTTCCAGAGGAAGAAGGTTAAAGTTAAACCCTGACCATGAGAAAGAGGATCTCAGTGAAGGGAATGTTAAGGAAGTGTGTCCTGTGCTGAGGGAACTGCATGTGCAAAGGTCCTGAGGCACATTCAAGGACATGAAAGAAGTTCACTGTAACAAAGTGCAGAGATTGAGAAGAACTCCAGGTATTCAGAATTATGGTGCTAGTTTACAGGGTGATAGAAGAAAGGTTTTCACATTCCTTGTTTAGTCGTGTGCACAGTCATACACTGTGCTACACTTTCTATCATCAGCATCATAGGGATTTGGGTCATCTCACTTCACACTCACCAGCTCACTGTCTTGATTTATGAATTCAATCAGAGGGCATTCTATTAGGAGGACTTATGTTTCCCAGTGCTGTGCCTCTGGCTGGTAGGCAGCTGCTAATATCTTAGGTATGACTTATAAGAATTATTGTTAAGGATGTTTTCTATTGTTTGTTGGAAGACTACAGTTTTAAAAAATGACTATGAAACAAGAGAATAATCAAGATACTACTGTATGTTAACATTAATGATTTTATGGGTTTTATAAAAATATGAGCATGTTTATAAACATATAGGCTTATTAAAAATTCAAACAATATAAAAAATACAAAGAAGAAAATTAATTATCCACTATTCCACCATTGATTTTACAGCTGGTGAACATTATTCTAGACATACTGTTAAAAGGATAATAGCTATTTTCTAATAAGAGTTGTTTTATTCTGCTTGAATTTAGTAAAAGAAAAAAAAAAAGCAGAAGTGAAACAACATGGCTTTCTGGCCTGCAGTTAAATACTTAAAAACAATATACACATACGTATGATTTAATACTGACCCAAAAAATTATGAAAACTTAAGAGATTAACTACATTTTCACATTAATGTTCTTTGGTTAACATTTTGCATTTCCTCTCCCTCTCCATCACACTTCTTGATTTTTGTTACTTTAATTTCCACTGCATATTTAGATGCTTCTGTAACAACAATCTCCATGAGTTGTTCAGTCTGAAGCCTACATTATAATGGTTTGAATGCTTATCGGGCATTTTCTGTTGATACTCTTTTTAACCATGAATCTGTTAGTTGGATTTGAGCCATTTCGGTCAGAGGGTGTTGTCACTGTCAAGTAATATTCCTTGATTTCTTTCAGATTGAGATTGATTATTACCTTCACTGTTGAATACTATTTACAAAAACAATTTTGTATCATATATTAATTTAATATTACACTTTTAAATTATGAATATGACTTTAAGCCATTTAAATAATTTTATTTCCTTTATAAGTTTGTATGCCTTACTCACATTTTATGTGAGTAAGCGAGTTGGTGTGGAGATTTCTCATTTGCAAAAGGTAAGACCAGCTAACTTCTAGTGTCTGTTTTAGAGGTAACATTTATACCATCATTTTAAAAAATTTTGTTATTTTTGACCAAACTTATGTTTTTTTTATTTTTCAGTAAGCAATCATTATTCACTTACTGTTGAATCATTTTTCCCTATATGTCTTTTAAGATGGAACCATTAATTGGGTGTGGGGGAGATCAGTAATTGTTTTTGCTTTTTTGTTTTGCTTTTTAAGCATCGCCCATGGAAACTTATTCTTTAGTATAAAAAACGACAACAGTGAATGGAACATAGTAATCTTTTTTGAAAAGTATAAAAAGATTAAAAGTTTAGTTCACAACTTGCTGGGTGATTCATTTTTTTCCACATATTTGCAGAGGCCTGACCCAACTCCATCAACCTGGCATTCACACACTTTTTGGACATACCAGCAAGCCTGGAACCTAAACCTTGCCCTGGCTTACCTCTCTCCCTAGAACATTCTTGTGCTGACTCCCTCTATCAAATGTGACTTCTCAACGGAGCCCTCCCATCCCGACTACCTTATTGTCAATCACAACTGCCCTTATTCTCTTTGATTCCCCCTTATCCACATGTCACCTTCTAACATATTTTATGAATGTACTTTATTAGTTCTGTTATCTGACCTACATGCATGCCATCTCTGCTAGAATATAAGCTCCTTTCAGGCTGAGGAACCGTGTGTGTGTGTGTGTGTGTGTGTGTGTGTGTGTGTGTGTGTGTGTATCTCCACACTTTTATGAAAGCATTTCTTTCTCTCATCCATCCAATCATTTTCCCACCTACAAACATGCTTACAGAGATGTCCAACAGGATATTCACTTATTGTTAATGAGGCTTATTTCTGAGAGAGACAGGATTTGTGATTTTTTTAAAAACTCTTGCATTCCATGAATTTATTATAATGAGCAAGTACCATTCTGTAACAGCAGTCACTATTAGAATATGAATGAGTGAGAAATAACATTTGACCTTCTATTATTAAGCCTTAAAAACACCAGATGGTATAAAAGAGAAAAACAAGTTTTTTTCATTATTATAGGAAAGGAAGGGGGATTAGAGGAGAAAGTGCTATTTCATGATCATTATCACTGTCTGAAATTCCAAAACGGGCAAGTGCTGATAGCTTCCGGTCATGCAGATGGTTTGAATTGGTTATATAAATGACATACCTTTTTACTTTACCAGTTTTTAAGAGGCCTTTTGTATCAGTTGTTGATAAAGTCAGTGCCCATATAGGCCCCTATTACCAAATATGCAGTTGCTTATTGAATTTCATAGAGCAGCTCTATGGAAACAGAGTTGGCTTTTCACATCAAAAAATATACACATTAAACACAAAAGTAAAATTAGTAAGTGGAAGAGGAAAATAATAACTTCTAATCAGAGCCAACTTAATCACTCAGCTCAAGGGGGACAGTGCCGAGAGCCTGCAATCCGTTCCAGGGCACATGAAAATGTTTTAATTTCTTAAAATCAGAAGAAAAAAAGAAACTTAAGTCAAAGAAAATGTCTTACTATGTAATTGTAACATACTCAATTTTTAGCCAACAGTCAAAAATGTAGTTCCTAATATTTTTTTAATAGAGAATGCCCGACAATGGCGACAGTGCCTCCCGTCCACAGACATATAATGTGGCCCTGTTTCTACTTTTTCCAAGTCACAAATTCATTGGCAGATGGCAAAAATTACTTGGCTTATTGAAAAATGAACTTTAAAGACTACCTTTTGAAATTAAAAACATAGTTTGTTGAGACAGAATTCCAAAATGTCTTGTCAGCTACTCAGAATGCACAGATGACTAAAGTCAAGTCTCAGCACTGATACTCCTCCTGCTTCCTCTCAGGCTACTGGCTGTTCACGATTCCTCTGCATGGAATTTACACTATAGGGACACAAAGTTTTGAGTTTTTCCTTTTTAAAATAGGGGAAAATGAGCCCCTTAATCACATTAGTTTCCACATATGATTATTTCCCAAACTGTTTAAAAATATTTGTGATCTTATTTTGCCTCCAAGATCAAACAAATGAATACTTAAGCTAATACCCAACAAAATATGCTGGCCTGCTGTCTGTTGATAGGATCTTTGTTATTGGTTCCTGGGCAGTAAAGAGTAGAGAGAGGGTCAGTTTAAGAGCTTCAATTGCATATTATAAATTATAAAATAACTCTCATAGAAGTCAGCTTTCTTATCAGCCCTAAATCTGCCTGGAAGAAGGATAAGATCATCACTAATGAGTGATTACAGGCAAATGGCTTCAGGCATCAAAAGTACTTTCCTTTGATGGAGTTTAGCTGGGTTGAGTGGCACGGTGATAAGACCAAAGAAATAAAAGAGGATGTAAATTTGCCAAGCAAATTTCAAGGCTATGTCACAATAGTAATTTTAGAAACAAGACTCAGTCCACTTAAGGGACAGAATTAGAAGGCAGGCTTTTAAATTTGGGACCAAAAGTGTGGTGATTGACAAAATCAAAAAACAAAATCTGGATAGATTGATGGTATGATATAACAAGATTTAATTTGTTTTAGGATAAATGTGACATCCTATCAAGTTTTAAAAAATCAATCATAAAAGTACAGAATGTTTTCAGCCTGCCTTAAATACAGTATAAGAGGAAAGGTTCAGATGTTTTAAACACAACATGATCTTAGCAAAAACAAACATAATAAAAAAATAGCAACAAAAGAGTGTGTGCAATTCCAGTTCTGAGCACTTAAATTTGGAATCAGCAGCAGGGAGATGACAGCCTCACAGAATTAGGATTAGTCAGACGGACCACTTCCAAATCAATGACCCGATTGCATATTAATTGGACAGAGATGCAGGTCAAGCCTGAACACTGGGTCTGCCCAATGACATTAACCTGCAAGAACATTTGAACACAGTGTGAAAGCATTTGGCATCTGCCATAGTGAACTATGAGACAAGCAAGACCGGAAGTGGATCAGTCTTGTTCATAGCAAGAACCTAGAAAATGTCTGGGACATAACAGCACCGGAGAAATATCTTCTAAGACTTTAGTTAAAAACAAACAAACACACACATACAGCGGTTGCATTTTATGTCGGGGATGCATTCCAAAGACCTCACATAATGAGAGGCCAGCCTGGCAAAGCAAAGGAATATTGCCATGCAGCAGGAGCCAAGCACAGCAGAGGTTTCCGATTAGCTTTGGAATTTTATGATTTTTAACAAAATTTTAATTTTCTAGAGTTTGCATTTTTTCAAATTTTGTGCCTAGCATGACTTCAGTAATAATTTTTCAACTAATTCAGAGTTAATGTCATATAAAATGCAATTGCACTCTGAAGATAGATACATTAATTCAGCAATATTAACAGAGGTGTATTATGTTACTAGGCACTTTTTCATGCTCAGAAAGGGGCAGTGGGCAAATTTTGCTATGATATGAGTTGTTTGCAGCTTGTCTGAAGCACCTCTGTGCAACTTAGAGATTGAGAACTATCGAGTTTGATTTATTTCACCAACAAAGGAAATAAAATCAAGGAAATTTAAGTCACCAGCCTCCTTAATTGGCATGGAATTTGGGAAAGCAATGATCTATAGATGCCTATCCCAGCAGGTGCCTCCTTATAGCAATAGTTTTAAGTCGTTAGTGTTAACAATTTGGAGACACATTTATAAAAGGATCTCAGAAATAACTCAGGGGTGTCATTAATAAATATTCTTTTAATCTCTTTGTTAACATTCTCAAAAATAAAAATTTTTCCAAACTATGTTTTTTTAACCAAGAATCTCCTTGGATATATATGTATTAGAAGCACATGCATGTATGTGTGTGTGAAATTGAAAGTTTAACACAACAAGAAATATTTACCTTTAATGGATACTATGCTATTTTATTTCAATCTGGATTAGCAACCACTACACTGATTTCATGTTCCATCGCAACTGGAAGTTGGATGAACACTGTCGTAATGTCTATTCAGTAGGCTAATTTCTACTCTATATTTAGTAGCTCACATGCCACCTCTCTGGAGAGGCCCTCCAAGCATAATCAATCACGCCTTTCACCGAATTCTGAAATAAGTGACACGTAAGAGTCAGGAAAGAGCTGGTGTAGCAGACAATAGAAGGTGGCACTAGGCTGTCCCTCTGTGCCACACCTAAGCCCTACATTAGAATGGAAGTTCCTTGAGCACAGGGGTTGGAAGAGTCCTTCCCACTCCCCAAATCAATTTCCTGGGAACCAGCCACTTCTTGGCACATCATGAATGCTCAATAAGCAATGGCTGAAATGAGTCCTTTAGGGTGCTGATGAAAGAGCTGACCCTGAAAGCAAAGCACAGAGACTGCAAACTGGTAGCCAATGGACTGAAGTTGGGCTGCAGATGTGTTTCATCTGCCACCTGCCATTCAAAGAAACCACAGAGAGAGCATTTGATAATGGGAGGAGGTTTCACAAAACTCCAGATTTGTGGGTCTGCTTGTCTGCTCACCAGTCATCCTCATGCTGGCTCCCCCTACCCCCTACACACCAATATTACTCTCTCACAAAACACACCTGACAACTCAGAGGCCAGGCTACTTTCCAATGTCCAGGATCACTCAGCCCTACAGGTATTTGATTTGTGTGAGCACTACAGCAAGAAGCGGGAGGATACTGAGCACAGGGAGGTAGTCTAACGCGTGATGAATCAGCTTCCAGCCATCTGGGGAAAGGGAGAAGACTGCAAAAAAAAAAAGATCCTGCTCATTCAAGAAATCACAGATGCTCCTAAGTATCTGTGATCTCTTCCCAGGGGTAAAAGGCTGTCTGAGATAAACTGTCTTTACTCTCTTTCTGTTTCAGAGAAGACAAAGAAAAAAAGAGTAGAATCATAGGAAATAAGAAGCAAAATTAGAACATTTTATTTTTCCTTTTACCCACTGGCACTGAATAATGCCATTTTGCACAGATGAGTTTTCAATAAACTTGAAAGCAAGGCTGTGGAAAACTTTTTAAATGCTGCCTTGATCTCAAAATTCCAGTTTTTCAAATATAAAAGTGATGTTTGAATACCTTCCTCCCATAGACACACATTCATGAAAACCCAAACACTCTCAACCCCAATCACTCTTAATCAAAACCCCACCGTATTTCAAATTGACAAGCAGATTCAAAAGCTTATAGGGAGGTCTGAAGGAAATAGAATAGCCAAAGGAACTATGAAAAAGAACAAAGTTGGAGAAATTACACTATCTGATTTCCAGACTTGGTCTAGAGCCAAAAAAATTAAAACTGTGATATTAATGAAAAGAGGGCAAACAGGTGAATGGAAGAGACTAAAGCCCAGAAATAGTCCGCCTATATGACAGTGCATCTCCATTGACATGCAGACAATTCAATGGAGAAAGGATGGTCTCTTCAGCAAACAACGCTGAAATAATTGGCTATCCATATCACACCCACAAAAGAGAGAACTTCAATCCATACCTGATACCATTTATAAAAATTGCCTCCATGAATCACAGACTCAAGCAAAAGACCTATAACTACATAACTTCTAGAAGAAAACAAAACAAAACAAAAAAGGTCAAAAAAGAGTTTGCAATGTCAGTTTAGGCAATGATTCTTAAAAAATAACAGCAAAAACATAATTCCTAAAAGAGAAAATTGACAAGTTGGATGTCACCAAAACGTATAACTTCTGCTCTCTGAAAAGCACTGTTAAGAGAATGAAAAGACAAACTATAGATGGGAAGAAAATATCTGTAAATTATATAGCTTATAAGAGACTATATACAGCATATAACAAGAATTCTCAAAGATTAATTAGAACCCAATTTTGAAATGGCCAAAGATTTGAACAGACACTTCAGCTAAGAGGATATATGGATGGCAAATGAACGTATGAAAAGATGCTCAACATCATTAGTCATTAGAGAAATGCATGTTAAAACCACAATGAGCTACCACCATACACCTGTTGGAATGGTAAATGTTAGGAAGACTGGTAAGGATATAACTCTCACATACTGATGAAGGGGACATAAAATGGGACAAATGCTTTAGAAAACAGTTTGTGGTCTCTTAAAAAATGTCACATACCCAGCCACACAATTCAGTCATTCCTCTCCTAGGTATATTAAAGAGAATAGAAAACCCATGTCCATACAAAGACTTGAACATGAATGTCTGTAGCAGCTTTATTTGTTTTGTTTTTAAAGGTTTATTTATTTATGCATACAAGCTGGGGTACAGGCCAGAGGCATGGGGCAGCGAGAGGGTTCACCAGAGACAGAGTGGGGAGCAGAACAGGCAGAGCGACAGAAATATACTGCTGAGGGGAGCAGCAGGTGAGGCAGGAGCGGTCTGCTGCGCCATGTGGGAAGCTCCCTGGCCAGGCATCGAACTTGCGTCACTGCTGTCACTGCTGCCAACAGCTTCACAGTGCAGCGCTTAACTGCTGTGCCACCAGGGAGGCCCTGTAGCAGCTTTATTTGTAATAGCCAACAATACAAGGGTCCAACAACAGGCAAATGGTCTATTTGTATAATGAAAAGTACTTTGTTGTTCCATAATTAGAATGAAATATTGATACATATAATTCACCATGAAGAATCTAAAAATTATGCATAAAGAAGCCAGACACCCCCACAAAGAGCACTGTATAATTTCATTTACATAAAATTCTAGAAAAGAAACTAATGTATAATGACAGAAAGTAGGTCACTATTTGCCTAGGGATGGGAAGAAGGGGAAGAAGGAATGACAAAAGGATGTGAGGAAACTTTTGGGTGCAAGAGATGTGCTCATTATTTTGACTGCAGTAATTGTTTCATGCACTATACATGTGTCAAAACTTATCAAATTGTGTATTTAGAAAAATTGGAAGAGGCACATAGAGCAGAGAGACGTGAAGAAGCTGCACTTGCTTCTTGGCCTTGGACTTGCACCAAGGACTTGGGAAACATAGATGGAAACATTTGAAAGAGGCCTGGACTTGCCTTGATCCTTCTGCCCCTTTCCAATGGGTCTCCACCAGAAGATGCCTTAGTCTTATAACAAGTATTTGCTCCTCAGTGGCCTTGCTGTGGTTCAACCCTGTTTGGCTGAGTATTTACCTGCGAGGGGATGGGTAACTTAGGGTGTTTAACTGGAAACTATTTTAACTGTATTCTTTCTCTTCTTTTTTCCCCATCGCACACTAATTGTATTAAAGTTCTTTTTTTTAAAGATTTATTTATTTATGCATACAAGCTGGGGTGTAGGCCAGAGGTGTAGGGTGGTGAGAGGATTCACCAGAGACATAGTGGGGAACAGAACAGGTAGATCCACTGAGGTACACGGCTGAGAGGACCAGCGGGGAGGCAGGAGAGGTCTGTTGCGCCATGTGGAAATCTCCCTGGCCAGGTATCGAACTTGTGCTGCCATGGCTCTTGACAGCTTCACAGTGCTGTGCTTAACCCACTGCACCACCAGAGAGGCCCCTTAAAGTTCTTTTTCATTGAAAAAAAATTGTATATGAAGAATATGTGCAGTTTATTGCATGCCAGCTACACCTGAATAAAGCATTTTAAACAAAAACACAATATTCAGTTGTGTTGTCCTCTTCTTGTCCCTTGTTCAAGATTTGTCCTAGTGTCACTATGCTAGATCCTGTTCTCCCAGCCCTGCATGCTGGCCCTACTGCAACCTTCCTCACTGCATAGTTTTCATGTAATTATTAAGCTGAGCCATGTAAAACTGCCAGTGGGCTACCATTTTAGACCAAAGAGATGGTAGCTTCACACAGCTCAACCTAAACGCTTGTTTGTCAACTGTCCCTGATGGTGAATCTCTAAGGCCTGACCGATGAGCGTCTGGCCCAGTGATGTCTGCTGAGTGCATGTAGTGCCCCTTGGAAAGCCCTTTTTTCCCCCAGCTACCCCTCTCTGTTGGGTCATCACAAGCAGCTGAGAAAAAGGCTCATAACTTGCCTTTTATAGCCTTATCCTTTCTGTTCATTTAAAATTACTTGAATGCCCTGTACTGTAAAACTTCCTTTTTGCATAATTTTGAAATTTCCCATTTGAAAATGATCTTTCAAAGCAACAGAAACTCACCCCTGGGCTGCTGGAAGTAGAGGCTGTAAGCTTTGAAAATATATAGTGTTAAAGATCTAAAGCAACTATAAATCAAAGTAAAACTCTGATTCTGAACATTTCTCCAAGGAAAAATTCCAGAGGCTGCAGGACTTTAAAATAATATCATGTGCTCTGGCCCCAGCCTTGGCTCTTTCTCCCTTGGAACAACAAAAAGAGCCATGCCAGCTATTAAAGGCGGTCTTGTTATATAATGCAGTTAATCTCACATACTCTTCCCTATGGGATTTAACCCAAGGTTTACAGTGGTCTATTTTACTTAACATTGATAGTTTTATTCATTTCTTATTAAAGTGATCTTTCCACAGAATTGGCTGCTCTCTCAGCCTTGGCTTGAGAAAGAAGAGTATCTAAATTAAAAATCTGTGCAACAGATGGACCTCAGTTACAGAGTTTCTCACAGAGGCAGGTGTCAAGCCTGTTAATAAGTTCCTGGCTTTCAGATGTTCCTGAATACAGTTTTGTCCTTCCACTTACACACTTTGTAGGTAGAGCAGAAAATAAAAGTACAGAGCCCCAGAAGTACCTGTCAGATTCTGAGGGTGTATTCATTGAACTTTTTGGCCATTTAAAAAGACCTCTACTTTTGTTAATGGAAAAAACTATCCCATCAGGTTGATTTGAAGAGGGAGCTAGTGGGTGTTGTATTGCTGATATGCCTGCCCTCCTCTGTAGGTGGGGTCACGGCAGTGAGGGGTCTGAGAGGCAGGGAGAGCTCCCTGGACATCCTATTTCCCCCTTCTTGGTGTGGTGGCTCCTTATCAGGAGGGGCTAAGAAAGGGCTGCAGAGAGGTCCCCGTGGTCTACTGTTATCCTCATCCTCGTCAGGCACTAGATTTTTCTCCTAGCCACAGGGTGGAAAACCGAGAAGAGAAGCAAAGTAAGTTGTTTCCTTTCACCATACGACTAATAAGACAAACGCCCTGCTCCAAGCTTATAATTTCAAGCACAGTCTTGTCCCTCCTTGTATCATTTTAAAACAAGGGCGAGGGGAGACCAGATATGTTTATTCTTAAAATCATCAGCATGAGGTAGGTATTATCATCACATTCTTTTTGTACAGAGGACAATACTACTGCCAGGAATGGCTTAACATGGAGATACATTTTGGGAAAGGTGCTGCTAGGCGATCGTCACTGTGCAAATGTCACAGAACATTTGCACACGCAAAGCTCTACTGCAGAGCCTCCCACACACCCTTACTAGATGGTAGAGTCTATGGGGACCAGCATGTGTGGGGCATCACTAGCCAGGACGTTGTAAAGCAATCCACAGCTGTATTAGGAGGTATGCAGAGCTGAGTAGTATTCCATGTGTCTCTACACCACATCTTCACACATTCACCTGTTGATGGGCACTTAGATTATTTCCATATGTTGCTATTGTGAATAAGGCAGTAATAAATATAGAGCTGCATGTATCTTTTTAAATTTCTTTTCATAATCTTCAGAAAAATATCCAGAAGTGGAATAGCTAGTCATACAGTATTTCTATTCTTAATTTTCTGAGAAATCTCCATATTGTTTCCATATGGCTGCATCAATTGATATCTTGCTATTTGCAACATGGATGACCCTTGAGGGGATTATGCTAAGTGAATAGTTAGAGAAAGGCAAATACCATAAGAGATCATTTATACGTAGAAGATAAAGAAACAAAGCAAATGAACAAACAAAACACAAACCCTTGGAATCTGACAACAGAATGGTGGTTATCAGAGGAGGGGAGGAAAGAGAAAGGGTGGGTAAGATGGATGGATATAAAGGAAGTCTGTTGAAAGGTGATGGGGGGGAACTAGACTATGAACGGTGGTCAAGAAGTAACATAAACATATGTTGAAATAAAGCTGTACACTGAAACTTACACAATTAAAAAAAAAAGAAAAGCTGAATGACTTGCCCTAAATCACTCTGAATAGAGCCTAGTTTCAAACCCAGATCTGTCTGGCTCTAGAGTCTGTGCTCTTCCGATTAGTGCCTTTATGCTCAGCTGTCTGTCTGATTAGATGAATGTCTACAAATCCCTTGAGAGAGAAATACGACACTGGGGGGGTGGGGGGAGGGCCCACACTGTTTCAAATACAGCTCTCAAGCAGTGCAGATACCCAGAGACAGACAGTGACTAAGGGTCGAGCCTGGAGTCCATGTGGGAAGAGAATGACTGCAGAGAAGAATTTGTACATTCTATGTTCTGAGGCTCTTGGAAGAAAACAGATCAGTTTTGGGGTTAGGTGCACTTTAATAATATCAACTATAAAACCTTATCTCATGATTGATCATGAACAAGCCCCTCCTAAGTCCAGGCTGTAACACCTATTTGACCAAAAAGATAATATGAGCATTTAATTGACAGAAGACAGGGGGTTCCTAAGGGCACTCCTGAAATGTGCTCCCACATCTCACCAACACAGTCCACTGTCTAGTCACAGCTTCTATTTCCTGCTGGCCCGTTGTGTCCGTGGACAGAAGAGCCATTCTCTTCCCACGGAGGAGAAGCAAACACTACAACCAGCATCTAATATTTTATTAAGTGAATGCTGTGACCACCAGCATTCAGGGATGAGCGCCTTCAGGAAAACCACTCAGCAGAAGGCCAGGTTTGAGATTCAGTTACGACGTCACTCTTAAGTCTTCTTCGGTATCAACACAATAGTTTCCTAAGCCATCTGAAATCTGACAAATACACACAAAGTGTTTTTTAATTTCCTTCTCCAACAGCAAAATACTTATTTAAAAAAAAAAAAAAGGAAGGAAAAAAAAAAAAACCCAGCCAAAACAACAAAGAAAACCTCATATAATATTCTTTTACCCAAAGAGCAAAGAAGCAGCTTTTATGGTTAGAAAATTGAAGCACTATCAAACCTAGGAAATTAAAGGGATGAAAAACAAAACAGCTAATCTACATATGTCCCATCTGCTTTTGGTTTTGAGTTTTGCACAATCAATGACTGGAAGCACTGGAAAGTATGCTGAGATACTGAGAATGGACCCGGGGTGTGTCATGGCAGTGACCTGAAGGTGAGAGCCATGCCAGAGAGCCTGCACCCAAACCGGACTCGCAGGAGAGTTTCCAGGAACTATCAACGCAGATATTACGAGTGACCCAACACACACCAAACTGGAGCCAGTGTTTTTGGAACACAGTAAAAAGCAAATTTCCATTCACTGGGGAAACGCCATCTATTTCATTATTTTGTCAGCTGGATCACTGTGTTCTCCACAACTCCACATTTTTTACTGCAGAGGGAGAGCAGTTGACCCCAAGCCGCTTCAAATGTGGACCTGCTATTCCACAATTCCCAGACTCGCGCAGCTGGGTTTTTGTGATGGGAGCCCCTGGCAGCACGGTCTCTTTGGACTGCTCCTCGCCAGCCACCCATCTTCCTTCACCTCTTGACAAATCCCCACTCCAATATCCCACTTCCATGACCTACTTCTAAACTTTCCCTGCACTCTCAACACAATTAGTATCTCCGCTTCTATGTGAGGCTCAGACAAAGAAAAAGACCTAATTTTTAAAAAGACGAAGTCACACAAAGAAAAGGATAGCCATGGATCCACACTTCAAGTGAATTAAGTAAATGGAAGAGGTATTATAATGAACAAATATTCTTGCTGAAAAAACTTGGCAGGACAAGAAGCCCTTTTTCTTGTTGATCCAATCAGTTCATGAAAACATATCATTCATGGGAGTAATTTTAGTCTAAATTTTAAAAAATTACTTTGGTCTAAGTGACCCAGGGCTGCTGAGGGATCCTGAGGTTCTTGACTTCTTCGCAGGAAAGAATTTGTGTGGGAGTCAGTACAGGTGAGATAGAACCGAAGCTTTATTGTAAGCAATGGTACACAAGAAAGAGAATGCAGGGAAATTTCAAGGGAGAAACTTGCGCCTTGAATCTTGAGGTTGCTGATACATATTTTTTTAGTTGAGGGGGCAGGGGTTTACAGATAGTGAGAATTGACCAATTTAACAAATTAACAAGCTTGACCCTAACTTCCTTTAGTTAGATAAGATAGGAGTTTTACAACTAGTGGCACCTGTGTGAGATAAACTACTAGGATTTGAGTTGCTTTGTTCTGGAATGTGCACAGCTGCTTTTCAGAAATACTGGGTGGATTGGGGGAGCAGACTTTGTGCTAAATTTCTGTTGTATCTTAGAAGGGTAGGGAGCACAGGGGATGGTGTTAATTATTGATCCATTGCTCACTTTTTTGGTGTATTCTTTAAGGGAGGAAACAGAAAAAGGCACCAGGGATTCTAGAAACAAAATCAACAATGTGAACCTACTCTTAAGTGAGTACATTTTGTTTATATAAATCATCGTGTTCATTAGTCTGCTGTCATAGGAGATGACAATCTATGAAATCATAAATCTGATCGCCATTCTTGAGCAATGACTAGAGATTTGAAAGAGAGAATTTGAATTCTACATCTACGTGCAGAGGAAAGTATTTCTCCTAATGACACAATATACTATCTGCATTGACTTAATCATAAGAGCGTGTTCACGTACGCAGAAGTTTTTAACTACATTTGAATAGAGATAGAAGGTGTACTATTAGATATCATTATGCATTTTTATGCATTATTTCTAAGGGGGAACAAACAAAAAAAAAAGAGAACAATAGAGAGGACAAAGCCCAAAGGGTGAAACAAAGCAGGGACAAAGCCCAAAGGGTGAAAGCATGAAACACCTACCTTCCTTCCGTGACCTGCCTTTGGAAACCTGTCCTGTCACTCCTATTTCCTCCTTATAAACAACCCACCTTTCTGTAGCTTAGGAGAAAGGAGCCCAGAGTGGTGGTGAGAATGAGTCCCAGAGTCACTCAGAACTTGGAGCAGCCTTGTCTATCAGCTTCAAGGCTGCAGTACAAAGAGGGTGCAGCCATGAGGACCTGGTGTTGTCAAAACTAATTTCCTATGGCACGATGTGACCTCCTTCCCTGAGGAACACATTAAGACTTTCCATCTGACTCAAGGCTCTGGGCCTGTGTTTCATTTCAGTTCCTCTTGATTGGACAAAGTCATTGTTTGCCAAGGCAAATTGCAAATTTCCCTTTTAGCAGTGATCGATCTGTCCACAGTAATTCTCAGAGTGTGACAGTGTGGTATGGGGCACCGAGCCCAAAGATTTGCATGCTGGTCCATTTCTGGTGACTGACTCATTGCTGTCTGCATCTTCATTTCCACATTCCTGAAGACATGGCGACCAAGCTGACTCGCCACTTAGCTGTGACACCTTAAGGAAGAGGCTGTTCCTTTTTCAAAAGCTGTCCAGATTTTTATTTTCCCTGTCATTTGCAATTACCCCATTTCTCCACTTTCCTTATTTGGGCTAGAGTCTCATGCAGAATAGGTGATATTCACAGAACACCATCTTAGCCTTCCAGGCTGTATGTTCTCTTTTTTATGTGGCCATAGCTTTCAGCAAAACAACTAACAAACACATTGGCTAGCAATCGTAGCAGGAATAATTAACCAACTTTCAGCGTGTGCTTCCTTTCTGTCTTCACTGCGGGGCAGCTGTGAGTCAGTGGAGACAGCAGGAGTGGGGAGATGGGTGCAGATCCAGTACAAGTCCTAGAGACTGTCACGCCACCGTTCTAGCCTCAACTCCCTAACCTATAAAATGAAAGAATTCTGTAAATGTTTCCCTGACTTGGCAGGAAACAAAATGAGTGTAAAATGTGGATCAACAAGGGTAGGGAGAACTGGAGTGTGCATGTTCCAGCTAAGGGGAGCAGCTGCCACTCAGCACCAGCCAACTGTCGCCGTGGAGGAGGACGATCCAACACCTCCACATCTTCTAATCTTTGCAAAGAAGCCAAGAATCTATATTTTAAGTGAAATCTCTATTTTAAATAGTGACAACGAATTAAAAAATTGTAAATGCTGTGGGGGCCAAAGAAAACATGTCTGCAGGCTGGCTACAGCCCCTGCGTTCAGTATATGGTCTCTGCACCTGGTGGAGTGTCTCTCAGCTTTCTCTAAAGACTAATATTCTAGCATCTACCCCAGACCTAGTTTTACAGCAAAGTTCCCTACCTGATTCATGGTTATTAATAGAATTGATATATGGTTATGATGGGTATTGCTATTAATAATGCAGACGGAACCCAGATTTGATTCAGAGCTCAAGGAAGCCATGTAAATCCAGGGGTGGGATGCTATTAGAGAAAAGAGTGGCATGATCCGACTTCCATTTTAATAAAATCACTCCCATAGCTGTTGGAAGAATGAACTAGAAAGAAGGGCCACTGCACATGGTTGAATGGGTGCTAAAGTACAAGGGTGTCAGTCAGTTGGGCAAGGGAGGGGTAAAATCTGGCTCCAGTGTATTTATGAAGGCCTGGGCCAGAGCTGCATTTTCTCATAGAGGTGTCATATATATATTTTTTACACCAAAATGTCCCGTAGGCTTTCTGGCCTTGGGGCAGAGGTAAAACAGGAAGGTCAGTTAGAAAGTTACTGCAGGGGAGAGATGATGATTCCCTGAACTAGAGTGGAGATAGTGGCTATGCAGAAATACTGAAGAGGTGGAATGGGTAACTGTTGACATTGATTAAATGTAAGACAAGGTAGAGGGAAGCATCAAGGATGACTCAAGACTCTATCTAGAGTGACTGGGTGGCCTGATTGCCATCACTGGTATTGAGATGGAGAAGGCTGAAGGAGAAGCAGATATCAATAAAAGCAGGATCCAGAGATAAGTTTTGAACGTTTTAAGCGTGAGATGCTTGGAGATACTCAAGTGGAAATGTCAAGTAGATAACTAGATATACAGAACTCAAGTGGGTCCAGCTGGAACACTTCTTGAGTCAGGGGTCCTATCTTTGTCCATTATACCCAGTTATTACCCACACCCCAAGGAGACAGTCAGTAAGTAGTTGCTGAATGCAATGCATGAAAAAATGCATTGCTTCAGTTTACTCACCTATAAAAATGAGGCATTAGATTAATTTCACAAGCTCACAGAATTCTAAGGCTAGAAGGGAGCTAAAGGCCAGAGGTTTTCAATCGAGATGCAAGGCATTTTTTATAATATTGCACACTATTATATTTACTAATATAAGATCAGATATAAAATAACCTTTCTATAGTAATATTTTTAAAACTAATATTATGTGCAAAGTGTAATACAAAGAACAAATGAAAAGCATATGACTTCTACAAAGCTGTATGCTTTTCAATATATAACTACTCCACAAAATGTCTCTAAAGGGCAACAGAGCCACAGCCTCACACCCCCTGGGTGAAAGTGACAATACAGACAGTGCCACGCATTGTCTCGGTGACTCAAGCATCACTCGCCTTTGCTATTGGTGATCTGATTTTTCAGAAACTCTGAGTAACTCTCAGTAAGGTTCTGAACAAATCAAAGTACAATCTTCTATTTATACACATTTCTGGAAAATTCAGTGTGTATTTTCAAAGATGTGGAAATTGCTATATGTTTATATGTAGCACAAAGTTGAGTTCTTTGACTAGCCAGCAGGACATAGGAAAGCCAGGGAGGTTACGAGACAGTTCTTGGCTTTGCAGGACCGTCCAGACTTTTACTTTGCAGCTCTGTCCCTACCCATCTAAATCATTAGCACCCCATCCAATCATAGAGAAAGCTGAAAAACATGTCCACGATGGCTAAAAGTACCCAAGGGGGTGATTCCAAAGCCCTTAAAAAGCCCTTGCTAAGCCAAACCTTTTAATCACTGGTATAATTTGAATAAAATACAGGGGGCACAAATATTAGATATAGTGATGTAATTTTTGATTTTCTGTTTTTGTTTTCCACATTTTAAAAGGACAAGTTTATTAGAAAAAGGAGAAAGGAAAAGAGAGGCACCTGCATAGTTACAGGGGGGCAGGAGAGTTGCCTGATTTTCCATTTTGAATGAAAAGTTATGTGCATTTGCTATCATGGAATAAATAGAACCATGAACTCAGGTTTCACAATTCACATGGCTCACTTCCCATGTGTTCATGTCATATTCTAAGTCATAAAAATGATTTGTCTTCTGAAAGGCTTTGTCTTTGTCCTCACTTGACAAAAGAGGGCTGGAGGCTCGGAGAGTTAGTGGTAGGCTAAATTGGAGAACAGAGGCCTGCTGGCTGCCAGTTCCATGTTTTAGGCTTGTTGCCCCTGGCATATTCAGAAGTCTCTAGGACGTCACAGCAGAAGTTGTTCTAGTTGCAACACTGCTGACTTCAACTGCAGTGTTTACTTCCAGAGCCTCTGTCATTACTGCTTGCATATGATTCTAGGATTCGTGATGGAGCACATTAAATATTTAGAACTCTCAAACATATTAAATTACCATCAGGCTAGATTCCTACTGGGCAATCCCACTTGAGCCTTGTTTACTCAGTGGTGGGGGACATAGGGGTACATGCTAATCACTTCTTTCAAAACCTGTATAAACAGAAGGTGAATCAGCTCCTCTCGATCTCTCCCCAACCCCAAACTGCTTATCTCAGAATGGGGAATCCTTCCAGGTCCTCAGAGCATCCTCCTGCCTTGCTCAGAGCAGAGTGTGTGTACTCAGTGGGAACAGTCTGCTCATGCCAGAAAACTAGATCCTGTTTGAATGACAGTAGTTATGGGTAAACAATACGTCTATAGCCAGCTCCAAAGTATGGTTTGTACTTTGTGATTGGCGTTGCCCCAGCAGAGAATTGGCAGGCACCTGAGAAAACTCGCATGACCACCAAATCCACCACCGTCCTTTGCTTTCCTGTAGACACCTACACCCCTCATTTTGAGCATTTGTTCAGCAGGCAATATTCTCTGGCTCTAAGTCAACCTCTTTTCTATGACACCCTCAGCAGCTGGGGGAAAGGGTGGTTCTATCTGGCTTGTCCTGGATTCTGCTCTCAGATTCCCAAAAACACCTTTTTTACAAACATACATTTTCCCCCTTTGCTGGGTAGATCTAAGTTTGTCCTATCCTTTCCTACCACTCAGAAATAAGCCCTTCCTCAGGTCAGGTTCCCCAATGTCACAGAACCTAGGCCATGTCCACGCCATTCCAGCAAGTGCCCTAATCTGTCATGCAGACCCCAGTAAATGAATTAGAGACCTCAACCTAAAATAGTTACAGTGATGGAGCAAAGGTTAAACTGGCATTTCAGGGGGCCTCCCTGGTGGCACAGCAGCTAAGCGCTGCGCTGTGGAGCTGTCGGCAGCTGTGACGCAAGTTCGACGCCCGGCCAGGGAGATTCCCACATGGCGCGGCAGACCTCTCCTGCCTTGCCCGCTGCTCCCCTCAGCAGTGTATTTCCGACGATCTGCCTGTGCTGCTTCCCACTCTGTCTCTGGTGAACCCTCTCGCCACCCCACGCCTCTGGCCTGTACCCCAGCTTGTATGCATAAATAAATAAATCTTTAAAAAAAAATAAATAAACTGGCATTTCAGATTTCTCCAATTGGAAAAGATAATGTGAAAATGAGAGAAGGCATGTAAGCAAAAGTATATGAAGGACAAAGAAAAGAAAAGAGAGAGGAAGTTTCTGTCCCAACTCCTTCTGATTGCTTGTAATTCCATGCTTCCGAGATGAGCCAAGAAAAACTACCAAGCAAGAAGGTGGAGGATAAGGACAAAAAAGTGACATTTAATTTTCAGTGATTTGTAAAAGTCCAAACACTCATTTATTACATGTTCTCAACAACTCTTATTCAAGTTGTGTGGGATTTGACCACTTTGCAAATAACTAGATTAGTCACTTTGCATGACTAGATTCTTAGCATCTAATGAAAAAATGAAGGGACTCTGACACACTGGATTAACATCCAGTTAAAGAATAGATGCTAGTTTTTATTTAATTGCACGATCCCCTCTATTCCCTGAAATGTTGACAACACTTTCTGTTGACAACATTTTAAAACAACCGTTTTAATGTTTTGTGATGTAATTCTCTTATGATTTAACATGTCACTTAATTTTATATTTCCTGCCTTTTCTTCCCACACTAATTTGAACCATACCAAGTAACCAAAAAAAAAAGACCTTATACAAAAGAGGAAAAACTTCATGCAGAACAAATTGGGGCAATTCTTGATAAAAGTTAGCATTTTACATAACAATACAGGATATAGCAAAAAATCAAGACTCTATATATTGCAGTTACATTATAACTAACCAAGTCCAGACCCAAGTTTTACACCAACTGTAAATCAGGCACTGAAGTAAAACTCAGTGTTTCATGCTTGAGCCAGAGTTTGTTTTCCTTGGACTTGGCAACAAACTATTATTAACTCTGCATAGGACAGGTAGCAGGGGAGAAAATACTACATGTCTGAATCAATTCATGGTTATCAAAGATAACTAATTCTCATTTGGTAACCAGCTAGATTTTTAGATATCATTCTTAATATTAGCAGTCCACACAGAAACTGAATGATATTAGAACTATGAAGTAAAAATTTTAAAGATCTATTATTTTAATTAAAGCCTAGCATGTGCTAGTTAGTAGGTTAGGTAGTTTTATATACAACATCATTAGATCTCTTCAGAAAATATTACATATTTGTTTGCTTGTTCATTAAAGTCCATGGCTGACATTAAGGTTCATTCTGTATTCTATAAGTTTTGATAAAAGCATAAAGCCATGTGTCCACCATTACAATGTCCATACAGAATAGTTTCACTACCCTAAAAATATCCTGTGCTTCACCTAGTCATCCCTCAATTCCTCACCTCAAGCCCCTGGCAACCACTAATCTTTTACTGTTTCCATAATTTTGCCTAGTCCAAATGTCATAGAGTTGGAATGATATAGAGTATATATTCTTTTCAGACTGGCTTTGTTCACTTAGCTATACGCATTTAAGGTTTCTCCACATCTTCTTAAGACTCAATAGCTTTTTTATTTTTATTGCTGAATAACATTCTATCACATGATGCACCACAGTTTATCCATTCAATTACCAAAGGGCAACTTGATTGCTACCAATTTTTAGCAATTATGAATGAAGCTTCCATAAGCATCATTGAATAGCTAAAGTAATTTTGAGAAAAAGAAGAAAAATGGAGACATCATGATACTCTTTTTCAAACTTAATATTATAAAGCAGCAGGAATGAAAACACTATAGTATTAGAATACAAGTAGACACATAGATCATTGAAACAGAATTGAATCAAGAGCCCAGAAATAAATCTATGCATATAGTGACACCCAATTATGACAAAAAAACCACAATCACAATAAAGAAAAATCTCATCAACAGGTGGCACTGGGAAAACTGGACAGCCAATGTAAAAGAATGAAATGTATCATTCTCTAATTCCATACAAAAAATAAATTCGAAATGGATTAAAGACTGGGATATATACTGAAACCATAAAATACATAGAAGAAAACAGGTAATATGTTCTGTGACATCAATGATAGAGATGTTTTTGAAGACTCAACCCCAACAGCAAGGAAATGAAAAAAAAAATAACAAAGATAAACACCTGTTGATTTTTTACAATATGTATCAGTCAGACCATTATGCTGTACACCTTATATAGTGATGATGTCAATTACATCTCAATAAAACTGAAAAATGGGAGGGGAAGTCTCCAGGAACTTATTAGGGCCTTCTCAGAATGACTTTGTTCCACAATTAAAATAAAAAAGAAGCATAGAGGAAGCAGCCTTCTTTCTGTTTGAATTCAGTAGTGTGAGGATATAATGCTTAAGGGCTCTGGCAGCCATTCTGTGACCATAAGATGAAACTCAGAAGAATCATAAAAAGGCTGACCTAGACCCCACACATCAATTGTGCAAATGAATTAACAAACTTTAGAATCAGTTATTTCCAAATGCGGGTTATGCAACAATAAACTTGTCATTAGGCTAAAAAAAATATGAACTGAATAAGCAAAAAAGTTTCAAAAAAGTGAATTATTTAAAATGTATACAATCCTTCAAAGTAATTTCTATAATGATTTCCCAGTTCTTGTTAACTTTTATTATACAACATGTATGTTAAGAAAAAAAGACTTGGGCCTCCCTGGTGGCGCAGCAGTTGAGCGTTGTGCTGTGGAGCTGTCGGCAGCACGCGATTCAAGTTCGATGCCCAGCTGGGGAGAATCCCACATGGTGCGGCAGACCTCTCCTGCCTCACCCGCTGCTCCCCTCAGCGGTGTATTTCTGATCTGCCTGTTCTGCTCCCCACTCTGTCTCTGGTGAACCCTCTTGCCGCCCCACGCCTCTGGCCTGTACCCCAGCTTGTATGTATAAATAAATAAATCTTTAAAAAAAAAAAAAGAAAGAAAAAAAGACTTAGAATTGTCTTTTTGTTGTTGTTATTTTTATTTGTGTCTTTTACATTACTGTATATTCCCCGTAGGTTTCCCACCACCAATTCACCCGTGAACCGTCACCACAGTCCCCTGTGTTCCCCTCTCCCCCATTCTGAGCCCCAATCCTCCTCCCTCTCTCACTGGTTGACACTCTTGTATTTGGTTCCCTTATATTCCTGTTATAAGTGAGACCATTCAATGTTTTTCTTTTTCCTTTTGGCTTATTTCACTGAGCATGATCCCTTCTAGTTCCATCCATGTTACTGAGAATTGCATGTGTTTATCTTTTTTGAATGCTGAATAGTATTCCATTGTGTATATGTACCACATCTTCTTGATCCAGTCATCTAAAATATTTTGGGCATCTGGGTTATTTCCATATCTTAACTATTGTAAATAGTGCTGCAATAAACATACGAGTGCATGTATCCTTTTGGATTAGTGGTTTTTTTTGTCCTTTGGGTAGATTCCCAAGTGGTATTGCTGGGTCGTATGGTAGCTCCACATTTATTAATTTGAGGAAACGCCATACGATAATATACATAGAGAATCTGAAAAGCTCCACAGAAAAACTACTCAAAATTATAGACCAGTTCGGTAAAGTAGCAGGATACAAAACCAACGCACAAAAATCAGTAGCCTTCCTATATACAAACACTCAGTCAGAAGAAGAAGAAATCAAGAGAATTACCCCCTTCAAAATTGAAACAAAAAAAATAAAATACCTGGGAATAAACCTAACAAAAGAGGTAAAGGACTTATGCAAAGAAAACTTTAAGACCCTATTTAGAGAAATAGAGGAAGACACAAAAAAAATGGCTAGAATTATCTTTGAATCTTTGACTTCAGTGAAAAGCTAGTATCTGTATTATAGGATTCCATGTATGGTGAGAAAGAAACTTCAAATGGTTATGACATGACTTGATCTTCAGAATTAATTACAGCTTCAGCAAGGAAATTACAGAAGCTTTAAGCATATTTAGCATGCAAAGATAAATGGTACTCAGTTCAGAAGTGACTTACTGAACTAAAAAAAAAAAAGCAACTTGAATGTTTTATGAGAAATCTTGAAAGCAGTAGCTATTGTACATGGCTTACTCATAGTCCTTAACTATCACTTATTAGTTCTCAGCACTTTGTAAGGCAGGTATAATTCATCCCCTTTTAGAGTTCTAGGAAGCGAAGGATCAGAGAGGTTAATGCAAGGTTACACACTGAGTCCACAGCCAAACTAAGAAGAGATATAACTGAATCTATGTCTTTCATCTGGTTTTGGGTTCCTAGTTACGGGTTTATTCCCTCACCTCCCCCCTTTCCCTGTTCCCCTCTGCTTGGCCATGAGGTTTATTTTCCAACAGTTTTGCTTGGTATGAATTAGAAGGGTGACACCCTAATTGAGAGATGAAGCAGCTACTCACATTTCAACAGTAGAGGAAGGGCAGTGATTTAGAAGGGAACAGAATCTCAGTTGTGTTGCTTGCCCAAGGGCCTAACCACAGCATTTAGCAGCTCACCCTCATGACACCTCATTAAAGCATCACAACTCTAGCAGACACCCAGGGCCACGATTCATTGTTCTTCTGAGACACAAGGACTTCTTCAGTTCCTGCCAGATCTTATGTAGTCTGGATATGCGAATGTTTACCAGATATGGTACCAGGTAAATGTTTACCAGACAAACACTGAAAAGTTCCCCTCAGATGTAGCTAGTCTATGCCTGGGTACACAATTCCAACATCCAGAGATTTGGAATCAAACATACTATTAACTAAATGCTTGCATTTCCTCTTGACTGACTGACATTTCAATGACGATGTCATTTCTGTTACTCAGGAACATCCTCATTGGCATTGCTCTTGTCAAGATGCATCAATTAAGCACTCAAGTCTCCAGAGATAGGTTCTGTAGGAGAAGAGCAGGAGCAGCAACCACAGGAAGCACTGAAAAGAAGAGGCATATCTGTGGCATTTATCTCTGACCCCTGAATGGGAGGCCAAGAGGTCTCAGAGTACATAACATACTACCAAACTAGACTGGAAAGACCCAAAGTAGATGCGGGATGTTCAGAGAAAAAGTGCTGATAGGCGTCCTTCTGAGTAAGTAACAAACGTGGAGCAGCTTCTAGCAGGTTAGAACTGGGAGAGCAAAACAAGGACAAAAAGTGTAAAGAAGATAGCTAAAATAAAAACTGCGCACTGCTGCACTGCTATCCCTGCGCACCAGCTGCCAGGCACGGCTCGCTTCTGTGTCGTTATTCATCCCGCTCGTCCCTCGCCATTCAGACCCATTATCAATCCCGAAAATGTTCAAAGTATTGAGGACATTTAAATGTGCCTACTCTACAGATGCATAAAATGTACGTGCCTTTTGTGGAATGAAATATTAGTTTTCTATTGCTACCATAGACAGTGACCACAAACGTAATGACTTAAAACATATATATATATATATATATATATATATATATATATCTTAGAAGTTTATTATCTTGCAGTTATGTAGGTTAGATGTCCAACATGGGTCTCAAGAACTAAAATCAAGGCATCAGCAGGGCCATATTCCTTTTCAGAAGTTCTGTGAGGGATGCCATTTCCTTGCCTTTCCCAGCTTCAAGAAACTTCCTGCATTCCTTGGCTTGCTAACCTTTGTACATCTCAAACAGCAACAGTGGGTCAAATCCTCATGTCATATTCTTCTGATCCACTCTTCGGCTTCCCTTTTCCACTCATTTCATGTGATTAGACTGGGTCCATCTAGCTAACACAAGATAATCCCTTCATCTCAAAACCAGTACTCTTAATCATGCCTGCAAAGTCCCTCTTGCCATTTTAGTTAACATACTCTCAGGTCCTGGAGATTAAGACGTGCAACTTTGGACAGGCCATTATTCTGCCTAACACATAGGAGAGTCTGTTTTGTTTTGTTTATTTTCCATTTCAGCTGGAAGTAATCTGAGACTTCTGCTTCTCAGAATGCCAGGAGAGACAGATCTCCTGAGTTAAGACTTGCTAACAGCTTATTGGAAAGACAAGGCACTTAGAATTTTTTTATGACTTTAGATGCTCAGTGCCAAAACATAGATGTAGAATGGCTTTAGGAAACAAACTGTATTTGCAAAGGTACACTTAAATACAGTAGATATTTCTTTCTTGCTCACAAATAGTCCTGGGCTGCTGAATGGGTTGGGAGGCAGGCCTCCTCTGTGCAACAAACAGGACTGCCAAGCATTACACACCATCTGCTGTGACAGACGTGGGAATATAGGCACCACCTATGAAGTACTTTTGCCTGAAATATTTAACCTAATCTAATCAGTTCTCTAGTTCCATCTACTAGTTTACAAGAAATTTAGGGACATAAAAACACATGAAACACAACCATAGGAAAAAATTGCCCAAATCCAGAGGTGTGAAATTGCATAAGATAAATGATCCACTCATTTGAATAGTGTAATTCAAAACAAAATAAAAATGTCAAGCTTAATGAAAGAAGAATCATCCTCGTTACTACATTTTCTATTAATGAATTGTTGTTCGGTGGTATTATCCAAAGATGATATCCATGCACTACCTCTGCTCACAGAGTAGTATATATAATGCCAGCAGCAAGGTGGTTTTGAGGCGAGTGGTTATTGACCTGCTGCAAAAGCTCTGTTCCTACAAAGAGACTATGATTTGACCTTTTTTGGGTATATAATTCCAATTCACAGACTTAAACCTATAAAGCCACCTGAGTATTTTTCCTCAGTAATCTAGAGCAAAATATTAAGTAATATTAAGTACCATAAGAAACTAAAAATTTATTATAATTCATCTCCTGTTCTTGAATTGCCTATTCTCAAACAAAAAGCAAGTGGAATATTAAAAAAAAAAAAAAAGAAAAATAATTACGTATTTTTCTGTGACTGTGTGTTAGCTATAAAAGCAAAGGCAAAAAAAAAAAAAATTCAAGGGCAGGAATCAATCATGCAGAGAAATCGGATACTGGTCTCCTGGGTTCAGGTCCTCAGTTTAGTTCTGAGGCTTCTGTAATAAATTTCTCTTTTACTAAACTTTGAAAACATAAAAATAAATCAATTAAATGTCATTTAAAAAACCTAAACTGTACAAAAATGAATAATGATGTAAAATATAGAAATTTTTTAAAAACCCTAAAGATTTGTGCTATAAAATGTCAATCAATAGGAAATTTCTACTGCCAAAGAGGTAGCAGATGGACACGATCATTGTTAAATGTTATGTTCTTTCTAATTGAGGACCAGAGAGGGAACCAACAGATATTTTCTATGTAAAAAAGGTAAATGAGACTTTAAGAATTGTTTTGTTATACCTACGTTCACATGGATGTGTGTTCTGGGTCATAATGTAAAAAATAAGTCTGCTTGTGACTACTTTAGGTGACTGTCACCATCACAATCCCAAGTACAGCTTTGGAAATTGAAATCAAAGAGGCAGGAGTCCATCAAAAAATGACATCTGGTAAGGTTCTATTAATTTTTTAGTTAATGTTTAAATAAAAACACCTAGTTCTTACAGAACTTTTGGATTCCTGGGTCCCTTGACCCCAATTTGAAAAAGAACAATGTAGTTCAAGTCCATCATTTTTTTTTTTATTTTTATTTATACATACAGGTGGGGTACAGGCCAGAGGTGTGGAGTGGTGAGAGGCTTCACCAGAGACAGAGTGGGGAGCAGAACAGGCAGATCAAACACACTGCTGAGGGGAGCAGCGGGCGAGGCAGGAGAGGTCTGCCTCACCATGTGGGATTCTCCCCGGGTGGGCGTCGAACTGGCATCGCTGCTGCCAACAGCTCCATAGCCCAGTGCTTAACCGCTGCGCCACCAGGGAGGCCCTCAAGTCCATCATTTTAAGACAAACAAACCCAAACACAACAGGTAGGAAACATGGAGTCTCTCCCTCTCTCTCTCTTTCCCTCCCATTCTCTCTCTGCCCTCTCTCACCTGGTCTCTCAGAGCTCTGTTCCAGGAGGCCCTTTTTCTCCCATCAGACTGTGGGAGGAAGGGTTCCTTTGGCTAGAGAGCTAGGTTATAAGAGCTGGGTGGGCTGGTGGCTGGCTTGGGCAGGTTTTCCCAGGTGCTAAAGAGATTTTTAATGTTGCTCTTGGTACATGGTTATGTGGTTACAGTGTTCATTGCACAACAAAGAAATTTCAATGGAAGCACAGACATAAACACACCATGCACCCATAAAATACAATTAGCAGGTGAGCTACCTATTGCAGTGGTGTTAAAATTCTTTGGATAAAATGATGCCAGGTACCACCTAGATGTAGACCAGATATTATCTGGGACTCGCACTGTCCCTCATGATGTAGGGAGAAATTGATTTGACTCTCCACAAACTATAAAGCCTCTAGAAACCCAAAGCCCTTCCCAACATTTTAATGAGGTTACGTTTTCAGGGCCTCGTTTATTTCTTAGGCTACTGATGGCATGAATGTTGTCTTGACACTGCACTGCACTGTCTGACGTGAATGTCTGCATTCCCAAGCTTACCTGCGCCAGGCATATCCAAGCTAAAGAGATTCCATGGAAAAGTCAAAGACCTCAAGGACCACTGGCATCATGGTCCTCCCCACGGCCTTCTGCACTTAGTTAATGCCTTGTCCCTCCTCCACCCTCCTCTTTCTTTTGTTCTTGAACTTGCCCCCCTTGCTCTCCTAACAACCAGTGAATGTTTTTCCTTGATTCACAGATAGTAGCTCAGCCAACAGTCAGGGCTTTGGGACCTCACATTCTTCCTCAGACAATTAAGTGCTTTCCCCAAGATTATTCATGAATTATTTTTTATGCCAAATGTTCAGATAATAGCATTTCCATTTCCCCCAGTTCCTACTATTTATATATAAGAAGATTTTTATACAATAGTTCATGCTGAATGATGTTGAAAAAGAGACTTCTATTTATACTGTGTAAAAGAATATCAATTACAAAACTGTTTGCTGTGGCAGAAAGTCCCATTGCCTTAATTTTATGTCATATTTTCCTTTTTGAGAAAGAGCCCAAAAGTCTTGGAGAGAAAAAGAAAACTTATCCTCTCAACCACTCTATCAAATAGACGCAGATAGCTATTATCTCACCTATTAGAGATTAGTAGATAAAATTTGATGAATCCAACTAATCTCCAGTCTAGAAGATTCTTGAAATAATGACCTAACTTTCAAAGATGACAAAGGACTTTATTTTGGTCAGGAATTTCCTTATGCCCTTCTCACAGAAGCCTAGAATTTATTCAAATCCTAAGTCAGCGCTAGCTTGTCTCAATCTAACTGAAAACTCTGCCCCTACCCTAGCTATTTTACAAAAGGCTGCTAAATTATTACAATAAAATTAGGATTTGAGGATAGCTTTCAGTCATATAAATAAGCCTGAGAAAGGACCTTTCTAACAATTGCCTCATAAATATGGAAATGTATGAATTGTTTGCTATAGCAAAAGAAAAATAGAAGGGAAGGGAGGTAGCAAATTGACAACTGAAAAGAAAGAAAAGAAGAAACAAGTGTCTTTGATCAAAGAGTGAATGGAGCTGGTGGATCTCTACTCCTCATTGCCCCAAGGGGTAAAGATCCTACCTCTTTCCGCAGGGGAACTGTGTGATATTCACATGCTGCTGGAGAAGAAGATATGCAAGCAGTCCTAAAATATCACTGTCTTTCTGAGAAACTGTGAAACTGGACAGTACTCCAGATAGAAGCTGAAATTACAAAGAAGCCATAGTACAGTATTTCTTTAACCTACTTAAGGGTATTGAAAAAGTTTTTACATAGTACCTAAGCAGGAGTCCAAATGAGCATGAGATGGAGGATGGGGGAAAGAAGTCTGAGGGAAGATGCACAGGTTAGCCCTTGGGAGAAAGGTCCTTCCATTCTGAGTCAGGAACAAAGGTCATCAGCTTGTTCATTCCTGCAATGAGTATCAATCTCCTATGAGTTCCAGAAATTGTTCTAGGTATACCAATGACACTAAGATTCCCTACAGGCATATTTGAAGACCAGAAAAGGGAAGGATGTGATTACAATAGTGGGACATGGGAGAGTGGTAAGAGATAAGGGACAGACAGGCAGGAATCACATGATAAAGGAATTTGCATTTTCTTCTAAGAGTAATGGGCAGCCAGTGGAGGATTTTAAGTAGGGGAGTGAAATGTTTGTTTAAAAAGATCACTCCTGCTGTTATCTCAAGTATAGCAAGTACAGGGGATAAGCCTGAAGCAGAGATTAGGAGGTAATATGGAAATCCATGGAGAGATGTCAGAGGTTTAGACTGAAGTGGTAGCAGAGTAGGTGAGAGAAATAAATAGACTTGGGTAAATTTGGAGATAATTTAGTAGGTCATGTTAATAGGCTGAATGTGGGACATAAGTGAAAAAGAACAATCAAGGGTTATGCTTATTCTTGTGGCTCAATTATTTGAGTATATAATGAGATGGGGTAATTAGGAGGGGCAGGCCTTGTGGAGAAAACAGTAGTAAGATTAGAGTTCTTATTTGGAACATTTTGAGATGCCTTCCACACGTTCATATCTGGAAGTCAAGGTTAAAGATGTAAGGTAGCAAACAGAAGATATGAGAAGCAATAGCACCTACTGAGATTGTGCACAGAAAGAGTACAGAGAGGTCCAAGGATACAGCACTGGAGTTTTTCTAATATCAGAATTTGAGAGAAGAAGGAACAGCTGGGGCAGTATAGAAAAAAACAAACAAAACATGTGAGTTGACAGCAGCCCAGAAAAGAAAATATTCTAGGAAAGAAAGAGTGACCTGGGCCTCCCCGGTAGCGCAGCGGTTAAGCGCTACACTGTGGAGCTGTCGGCAGCGGCGACGCGAGTTCGACGGCCGGCCGGGGAGAATCCCACATGGTGCGGCAGACCTCTCCTGCCTCGCCCGCTGCTCCCCTCAGCAGTGTATTTCTGATCTGCCTGCTCTGCTCCCTGCTCTATCTCTGGTGAACCCTCTCGCCACCCCACACCTCTGGTCTGTACCCCAGCTTGTATGTATAAATAAATAAATCTTTAAAAAAAAAAAAAAAGAAAGAAAGAGTGACCTATGGTATAAAATGTTGCTGAAAGTCAAACAAGAAAGAAGAATTACAACCAAATGTGGCAAGATGGAGGCCAGAGGTGTCCTTGACAGAGATCCTTCAGGAGGCTGGTGGGGGAGAAAGTCAAATGAAGTAGGTTGAACAAATAATGGAGAATGAAGAAATGGGATATACAGAGTCCTTTCTAGAAGCTCTGCTATGAATAAGAACAAGAGAAATGAAGTAGGTAGGAGTCAAGGAAGGCTTTTTGTTGTTAACTCTTCATCATTGAGGATTCAGAAAAGTGGAGAGAACAATATCATCAAACCCCATGTCCCACGGCTTTGAATTGCCAACTCCTCATTACATTTTGTCCATCTAGTCCCTCATTTATTCTCAACTCCCCAGCCACAGGATTGTTTTGAAGCAACCCCCACACATTATTTCAAGGAAAGATTGCTGTTGTTGTTTTTTTTTTTTTAACTTTAAAGTGGGAAATATTGTTTGCTATGAAAAAGGAAAACAGAAAATCTTGTTAAACAATGAATTTGCTTCTTCAACAGACTGACATAAAAAAAAAGGCATAAATTTTATTTTTCATTGAACACTGGGCTCCTCAAAGTATGGCCACAGACCAGTCATGAACGGCCTCCAGGTGAGCAGCAAACTGTGGCAAAACCTGCTCTTCCATTGATGCAAATGGATGGAGGAAGTTGTTACTGGTCTTTTGTTTGCTTTTTTTTTTTGTTTGGTTTTTGTGCATGAATAAATAGTATGATTTATTAAGTTATTTAGGTTTACTAAAATTAGTACATTCCTAGAGTTCCCAGATGACTCTCATTCAAAATTATGCTAAGAAGTCTGACTGCTACACAATGCCTGATCCTATTGCAAAACACATATACAGATGGTTGAAATTTCTGTAAATTGGGGGAAGGATGCCTCATCACCAGTGCATGTCTTGAGCAGCTTATGGTTTGCAATTCTTCTACTCTTGCTTTTTGCTACAAATTTCTTAGCTTCATTAGCAACAATTTAGTTACTTGTGGGTTGTTTGCCTAAACCCTCTGTATATGGTGATGCATATTTAAACATTAATAAGTTAATCTGCCACTTCTTCATTCTTGGTTATCTGTGATCCTGTGTCCTCAAACCCAAAGATTTGAGACAGAAAAACTTAAAATTTAGAAAATTCTACATATTGTTAACTTTGTAGGGGAACTTTGTAGTTTTATTTTAGATGTGAAACCCTTAATCCTGTTGAGACAATATAACTGTTAAGAGCATAAACTGGGTCTCCTGAGTCTAGGCTCAAACCAAAGCTTTGCTGCATAGTAGCTGTGTGACCTTGGAAGTTATTTAACTTTTCTGTTTCTCAGTTTTGTCATCTACAAAATGGGGATAATTACATCTACTTGTCTCATATTTAAATAAGTGCATTTCTATATGAAGTTCTATATTTTTTCATAGAAAATATTAGTTCACCTACTATAATTACTACTACTATTACAGTCTGTGACACGGCGGGGGGGGTTTGATGATTTTTAAAAGTTTTTTATTGAGGTAACATGGGTTTGCAACGCTGTATATGGTTTAAGAGGTATAGGACGACCCCATAAGGGGTGACCCACACACCTGTGATACACATACCACATCTACCACCAAGCAGGGGAGACATTTTGAAAGTCACTAAAGTATAACTTGAGATCTATGTATAAGTGTAGATATAACTGTTTACTAAGAGCACAGCCTTAATTGTAGAATTGTGAAACTATTTGGTGCAGAAGGAGTAAGAAGATATGAGCCCTTTCATGAATCCTGTACCAGACCTAGAGAACATTATAAGATAGGTGTAGGAGCAGATAAAAGGACAGCCAGGCCTGAAATGGCAGCCCCAATATGCCACCAGGGCCCTAGGTTTCCTTTATCCCGGATGCACTCAGAAGATGGCTGCTGTGCCCTCAGGGGATTTTTGTCCTGAGTAAGATTTGCACCACAGCTACTGGTTCGGTGGTACAGCAGAGCGTGCCTGGCTCTCTGACCTCAGCACAAGTTGTGTTTCATACACCAGTGGAGGTTTGGGTTTGAAAGCCAGTTTTGAAAACATGCCAATCAGGTTTGAAACCCACGGGCCCTGAAGACATAAAAAAGCAGAGCAACAGAAGGATTCAAAACACTGTTGCCTAGGACTCTTAGCTGGAAAGACCTTGCTTCAGACATTTGACTCTTGTCAGACACTTGCCTGAGAAGACCTTTACTTTTGATCCTCTGGTACCTCTGCTGCTCCTGCCTCCAGCATAATGGGCACTGCATTCTGAACAGTGCCATTGGCCTGTGCCTAGTGCCTCTAAGAGCTGTCTGCTGATGCCTGATCCATAACATCGATGGCTGCCTGCTACCATTGGCCTGTGCCCGTGCTCACTCTAGAATTGTTTCCAGTTGCTATTGCCTCCAGTGCTGCCTCAGCAGTGCCACCTGTGATTATCTCTAGCTGCCACTGTGAGTTGGGTCCTGGTCCACTGCTTATCAATGTGCCACCAGCTCCAGGCTCTCATTGGAGGGACAACACCATCACTCAAGAGCAGTTTTTGGTTCAGACTACTAGACGATGTGACACTATCTGGAGTAGGACAGATGGCTATCTGTGGCCTTAGACACCCTTTCCTTTTTCCCAATTCCCCCCTTGTAAATAAACCCTGTTGTTACAGTCTGAGTCATGTCTTGCCACTGTAAACTCATGAGTGAGGACCCACAAAACATGGCAATCCCCAGGTTTGTATAGCTTCACTGGTTCCAGGCAGGAAAAAAAAAAAGGTACAATAAGGGGCAAGGGAAAAAAAAAAACCATACCTGACAAGTTTCACTCAATTACAAAAATAACTTTCCAGGAGTCCTACCCAAGAAACATTAACACATATCTCATTGGACAGTAGTGAGTCACATGGCCCTAGCTTTGAAGAGCCTGGGGAAGTGAACATTTTCAAGTGGGCATATGTCCTGCTAGAATAAAACTTTTGTCCTGTTTGTAAACATGAAGGGGAGAGTGAATAAATACCTAGGAATGTCTACCATGTGACCATGAAGGATAATCAATTTTGGCTCTTTTTGGTGATTGCAAGTAGCATTTTCTGTACTTGTAAATTTCATGGTTTACCTGTTCAATGTCACTGTTAAAATTATGGAGAAACTGGAGTGTTATCTTAGGTTGGGCTCCATAGAAGCATAGCTTGAAAGGTGTATTTAGGTGCATTTGATTAAAGGAACAGAAACCTGTGAAAAAGTAAGGGCAGCAGCAATGGGAAGGGAAATGGATCAAGCAAACAAACCTTTTCATGTGCACTTCTGCCTTGACCTGATGCACAGGGGACTAAGAACCTAAATCACAACCCAGAGTTATCTCACCTTGAGAAAGCTGAACTTTTTACCTTTGACGTATCAGTCAGCTGTTGACTGCCCCCTCTTGAGGGGAAGAAGCCAGTGCCCATAGGCCAAAAGCAATTCTCCCCTCAGAGTGTTCTATGAGTGAGCTGTTAGTGAAAGCACTTGCCACAGCTGTGGGATGGGAACCAACCCATAACATGGGCCTGAAGGGACAGGATGTGCCAAGAACATCTAACTACATAGAATTAATTTTGGTTTATTTTCCAAAGAATTGCCTTATTTATATTTCATATTGAGAGTATAACCTTAGATATGTTACGGTTAAAAGCCATAGGAAAAACTGAAAAAAAAAAAATTCATTAGGCGGAGCAAGATTTTCAGCATCCTCTCACCACCTTTCTGTAAACCTCTCCTACTTTCTAATTTCATGCTTTCTAAGTCCAAAGTAGACCTAATTTGGTACTAGTCCTTTACTTATCAGGACAATTCTTCCCCTCAAGTACGCTGTTCTTCAAAAATTAAGTATTTCTCTAGGAGTTTCTACTCCCAGCTAAGTGTGGAGAAAACATGCTTTTTTAAAATTTTACAATTATTTCTATATGGCTACTAACATCTTAAAGTCTTCACTATAAAAGTTACTTCACCATAACAAGTATTTCCATTTTTAAAAGAAAGTTCTTGTTAAAATTTCTAATTACTGGGAATTGAGGAGTAACAAAGCTAATGAAATATTTCAAGCAATCTGAGCCACCACAGAGAGAAAGAGAATATACCTGTATACAACATATTTCTGGAGATGCTGATAGTCAAAATTCTCTGGTAATTAAGAGAGTTCTTTATTTGGCAGGGGTATAAAATATGATCATTATTCATTAAAAATTTATATCTAGTTAAAATTGGCTCTACAGAATCAATTCTTATGGATAAACTTGAGGACTGATTGTGTTTACCCTGAATAACTATATTGGGTTTTCAAATTTACCATAATCTTTGCTTTTTCTAGCAAAAATGTCCCCTGTCCAGAGAAAAGCCAATGTATTAAACCACAAATTTCATTCTCTGATTCACTACAAAAAGGATTTAGGAGATTTCCATTAAGAACATATAAAACTTAACCAGAAAAATATAAATAAAGTAGAAGTTCAATACCAGGGAAAAAATAAACAAGTAGGTAAACTATGATTTTTACAGTCAAAATTCAAGTCTCTTAGTTTCTTGGGGGCCAAAAAGAAGAAAGTAGTAGCATTTGTTACAGTTATTAGAAAGGATAATACAAACCGCTTTCATGCACAAAAGCAAAGCTCTTTCTAATGCTGGGTTCCACAAGGTATTTTTAAAATGGGCTTAACTTTGTGGTTTGAGTAATAAAGCTGGCAACATCCACAATTTTGGGGAAGTGGGCCAAAACCCACACTATTTAGGAGTTCCTGAAAAATATCATTAAGTGACAAGATCCCTCAAGGGGTGGAAGAAGCTTGTTTGTGTTCAATTTAGGGAAGCAGTATATGCACACAATTTTTATAAAACCACATCTACCACCTAGCTTACAACTTACAAAGATCTCTGAGAGTCCAAGCTACTTGTACACATCGTAAGATCTCTAGTTAGAGTGCCCAAAACAGAACTTGTGGAAGGAGAAGAAAAACTACAGAATAACTTAGATGTTTGGTTTTTTTTCTTTCTAGAATGTTCTTATCTACAAAAGCTATCTCTTCCAAAATTTCCCTCCTTCCAGGATAATGAAACTATACAATGTTTAAAAACTTTGAGGTACTCTTGCTATACAATAAACTGCAACTATTTTAATATGCACTTTGGTGAGATATAATAGATGTATACATTCATGAAACATTCACCATAACCAATGTCATATAGCAGCATCCTTCCCCAAAGTGTGCCTGTCGCTTTGTCATCCTTCCCTCCCCCCATGCCCCACTCCCTCATGCTAGGAAACCAATGATTTTTCAGCTTTTAAAGCTTTGCTTTTTACTAAAATTTGTACGTAACATTATTGCTTTGGAACTGTCTTTATCTCCATAATCATTTATATCACATACCTGTCATACTATTTTATGGCCTTGGAACATTTTTTTTTTTTAATATATATTTTTATTGTTATTTATGTCTTTTACATTTTGTATTCCCCTAGGGTAGCCCACCACCAATTCACCCGTGATCCATCTCCATGGTCCCTTGTGTTCTTTTCTATTCCATTTTGTGCCCTTTCCCTTCCCTCCCTCCGGCTCCTTCCTCCCC